>VBVR01000831.1:0-39759 GCA_011638315.1 Tetramorium parvispinum | reverse complement strand
GCCTAATACGGCGATTTTTAATCATTAATATCTCGTTAACTATTGCGACAATTGCAAAATGGTAAGGGACTTTTCGACTCGGTTTCGCCCGCTCTACCTGCTCACGTCGAGCAGGTTGTCGCGCCAATTATGGGACACCCTGTATATATGTCGAAAAATTTCTTGAATTTTACTACACTTGTTTGAAATATTTTGTGTGTTATTGAAGTATATGTGATGAATTAAAGAGTTGCTTTTGACACGACGTACGCACATCATATGTGTATAAAACACGGTTTTTGCTAATAAATTTAAAAATGAAAAAGATTTTAATATAATTTATTTTTAGCAATTCCAATCAATTTTAACTTTCAGGAACCTTTCAGAAACTTTCTGGTTTTTTTTTTCAATTTTTAATGACTTGAAAATTATTTTATAATTTTAAATTATACGTAAAAAGTATATCAGAGTAATACTCGAAGAAACAGCAGAAATCAATACGATATTAAATTGTTAATAATAACTTGATATTCTGAAGAAACGCGGCATTCAACGTTAGCTACCTATATATACAGCGTATGTTATTCACCCATACAGAAATGATACAAATTTCGAAAATGTTTTCTGTTCGCTAGAAAAGCATGCGACATTTCGTTCAGCTTACTTGAAAGCTCAACGAGCATTGAGCAATCCGCACAATGATTTGTGCATCGAACAGAAGGCACCGATCCTGTTGCGTGAAAATATCTTTTCGTTCACGTCATGCCTATCTGTCATACTGTCACATTGATAACAGCAATGTTGCTAGACCAGTTTTCGCTGTATAATACAGAGACACATTATTCGCATGCGCGCGCGACTCGACGAAAATTGACTCATTCTATCTTATCGAAATTATTTCAATATTATTTGTAACACAATATATCAAAACGAATGTAATTATATGAATCAAATGGAAATGCTGGACGGCAGCGCTGATGGTTCGATGTTTCAACAAAGGGCAAAGAGACTTGTCGGTGGTTGATTACGGGATTTGTTGACATTACAATGTCGAGTACGGAAATTACGAAGAGAGCTTAATCTATTATACATATTTAATTATTTATCGTAATATCAATCGACTGAGATTCGCTCCCATCAAATATTTTTATTTTAAATAAGTAAAATATACTTAATATTTTTTCATTAGCTGATAGTTTTGTTAAGCTGGTTACGTTTCTCGAAAGAAATAAATAAGTTGCTGCTGCTGCTGCTGCTGCTGCTTGACGACACAATTTGAAAGTTTGCCAACATTTTCTAAAAAGCTGAAGCAAAATTTTATACAAGAGAAAATCGTCGTTTCTTTTTCGTCTATCAATTTGTGATATAAATTATACTATACGTATACTGAATATTACTATAATTATAAATAAATGTTTACTTCTTTTGGTGTGTTTTGTGTATTACAAAAATGTGATCGCGGTATCAATCTGGTTTAAGCTCAAATGCTCAAAATTTCGTAGTGATTTCTATAATAATCTCTAAAAAGTCATAATCTTGGTAAAAAATAATTGATATGGAAGTTTATCTATTTGTTTGAATTTTCTTGAACAAATATTTCGTTATATTTTCGAAAAATATCTAAATATTTTTGAAACTTTGTACAATTATGAATTCTATGCCTCTAAGAACATATAGATATATCCTAGCTTGCTATTCCTTTTCATTTATTAAATTTCTTTAATCCTCTTCGAAACCCTGAAAGTTGCGTGTTACGGAAGTATAGCTAGTGATAGCGAATGATAGCGATACTTATTACTTTCTCAATTTTAAGACCGTAGAGGTATTTCAAACATCTTTCAAACATTCTTTTCAAGTTTCATAGATATGCTGCATAATAAATTCGGCAATGTTTAAATAAAAAGATTCATCATATCTTCGTGTATTCAAAATAATCAAATTTACAATATAATTACATGTGTCAGGTGTGTGTACAACTTTCTTTATATTCGCTTGAAAAGATAATAAAGATAATTCATTGTGAGAAAGGAGAAAAAATTTAGATGTAAGAAGGAACGATATGTATACGAATGGATGATAAGAAGAGAATAAGCACTATTTGTTCGTGAAAATTAAGAGTTAATAAATACATTCGAATTTATAAAAGAATGAATATTCTGTATAAATGTCGTCATTTATACATCAGATTATTTCGAAAGAAGTCAAAACCTGTATGTTAATTGCGATTAAAAGAGAAGGCTCTATTTGCAATGCTATATTATTTGTACAGCAATATGATTATTTCGTGATTGTCTGAAAAAATGTATTTATTGTATCGTAAAAAGTACGCCAAGTGAAAGTATCTTTTTGAAAAAGTATAGATGTAAATAAGATAAATTTCTTTTCATAAATTCTTATGAAAGAAAAGCAGTTTGATTAAAAGTTTGTTAGAGATATCTTACAAGAACTTTCAAATGAGAAAACAATTTAAGTCCAGCATCTACTTATTTATTTATATATTTTTTGATTATAATTATATTGGAATCAACAAATTATAATTAAATGGATAATCAATGAAATTTTCACCGGATTAACACAAGATTAACTTAGGAAATTCTCGTCTAAAAAATATCACAAATTTCAAACGCTTTAAAAAAGTTTATTCAATATTTGTTGTAAACAATGATTATCTTCGTTATCTTGTATCCCCCAATTCACTTAAGATTCATATGTGTCTTTGCAATAGATAATATATAGAGATATAACACACAATAAAAATTGGTGCATTCAACAAATTTTACATTGTTTGTTTTTTACTTGTGTTATAGAATCCTCTCAAAAAATTCTCTTACTGTCAATTCTATATCGTTTTGCAATAAGAAAAAAATGAATATAGAGAAATACATTTTAATGCATACTTCAACTGTCATCATTTGCCATTATCGAAAAGCGGGAAATTATGTGCGTCCATGCGTTCTTCTCTCTTTACTCGCTTGTATTTGTAGAACTGATGTTCGAATGCCAATAAATTCATTTTAATTCGCAATTGTGGTAATGTTAAATTTACTTGATAATATCTACGTTAGTCTAAAATATGACAAAAAATTGCTTGTATTCCAATTGCGTATTTTGATTACATAAATTTAGAATTCGTTCAATTTCTATATGTAGCAGGGCATAAATTTACCATGTTCCATTGTAATAAATATCAATAAAAACAATATATTTGATAGTGATATATGTATTTTGCTCTTTCATAATTTTTTTTATTTCTTCAATCAACTAGATATATACGAATATTACTTGTCAATAATTACTTTGCAGTTGTGTGACGAGCAAATGATGGAAACAAATTTACTGGCATTTCAATTACCAGCTATACTAATATAACTAGGCATTTGGATAAATAATAAATGTAATTGTAGAGGCCAAATTCGTTATTACTCTGAGCTTTATAAAGTGATGGTACGTAAACATGTCGGGGCCATCGTGGATTATAATCCTCGCTAAAACATTACATTCGTCGTATTCGTTGGCATTAATCATTCGCGATTTAACGAACACACATTCAATTAGTTATTATATGCGTATTGGCAGAAACGTTTCACGTTAGCGATAACAAATCGTCGATAACCGTCACACTTTCTCACTCACTCACTCACTCACTCACTCACTCACGCACTCTCTCTCTCTCTCTCTTTCTTTCGTTTTCTAATAATTACGTACAGATGGCATCAATTTGATATAACATATTTATATAGTATCAAAATAAATAGTTCCAATGCCATCAGTTTTGTTCCTGTGTCAATTGACTGCATCGACTCAGCTATCACGAACGTTCTTGGGCATTCCGCAACGACGGATTTTGTACTTCCCCTCCATCGATCTACAATTACACTTTACGATATCATATATGTATGTACATATCAAGTATTAGTAGGTCAACTGACGCCGATTCCTTATGCCGATTTCACATGATACCGAAATGGCCGAGATGATTATTGAGAAGATAGAACGCGAAATTTATGATTTGTAGTTTGTGAAGCTCACACGCACCACATCCGCTTCGCAGTCGGTGAAGCAATCTGCGCTCAGTACTCATTGCCAGTAGATTATATTTATGATAGGGATTGCTACAAAGCTTGTTTTCTCTCACAGTTGCTAATGATACTGTTACTTTCCAGTAACGGCTTGGAACCTGGGTAAGCAAAGACCGAACTTGGTTTCTATACCCGCGAAGATGGGTAGAGCTACTTGGTAGCCACCTATATGATCTGGATTGGTCGATCGAATCTCATCTGCGACTCCCATGGAAGGCACCTTTAGTTCCGAACCGGTAGGTCGGCTGTAAATAATAATAAGTTTCGTTAAGGACTTGGGTAAATATCTCACGGTAGTAAACGGATTTTTACGAGTTTGTATCAGCAACAATTAGGCGCGCTACTATCAATCTTCAGCCTAAACTTTCGCAATGATGAATTATAAATTCTAATCAATTCTAATCGATTCCTCAAGATTTCTGATCACTCATCACACATACATATTGATTTGCGAATACAATACAATACAATTAAGCTTATATTTATCAATGAAGAGGCTTAAGAGTGTTGTCGGATTATTTTACCAATATATATTTTTCAATATATTTGAATGTATACTTGTATTGCACATCATTGAATCATCATCATTGGTGCGGCCAAGTCTCTTCTCGATCGAGAATACCTTCTTCAAAGTGTTCGTTATAAATTTCATTGGTAAAGAGGTGACAGAGATTTGATATGATAAGTAAGATTTACCACATGCAATGCTATTCTAAGAATATCGGTAAAAATTTAACAAAAGTGCCAATAAATTGAAATAATATTGTATATCGGCGGAAATCAGAAATCAAGCAGAATGTGCATTTGTGTGATCAAATGTACTTGTAATAAGATGATCAGAAATCGTAACTCTCGTGGATAAATTATGATATTCTGGTAGCGGAAGATAAACGTGCATGCTTTAAAAATTATGCTATGTACACATACATATATCGATTAGTAACAGTATTTCAATAACAATTATTCAATCATGATTAATAAATTTAAAATGAATAAAATTTGAACAACAATTACCTGAGAATAGCAAGTTCGATACACAATATTATCGACGAATTATACATTATTATATTACACACTATTACTGCTTCTAGTATGTTACAAAGGCCATTGCTATATTAATATATAAGATTCGAATAAATGTCTACTATTATAAATCAATTTAATTTATTATGGCCACATCACTATACTATACTAATATTAATTGTCATTTGGAATAGTCGATATTTAACTATATTTTTTAAGTCATTTATGTCTTAAGTTATATATCTAATATACTTACGATCCTCCAAAATCGACCACAAACAGTCTTTGCAGCAACTCATACGTGAAGAGAGTGACACCAAACTGAGGTGACGATCTGAACACTCGAGCTGGAAGAATAAAAAAGTATGCAATATTGGATATTGTATATATGTAGTTTTGAACGTGCATTTCTCCATGTTCTTTGTCCAAATAAAGATTTAGGACGTTTTGGCAAGCAATATTGATATGACGACTATTTTTCTTTTCAGATAAAAAATATACATATACATATATATACATGTACATATATATATATATATATATATATATATATATATCTTCCATTTAATTAATATCGTAATAAGACAAATGAAAACTGCTAAATTTTCACAAGCATTATGCGTGGAGATGCTACGCGCAAAAATACTTGGGTCTTTCAAAATGTATTATGTAAAAATTTTAAGCGGTGGATCATTATCGCGTTGAATTGTCATTGTTTGGAATTATCGGAAGATTATGGCAAAAAAAAACGGAAAAGTCAAAATGCCAAAAGATAATACAAGTAACGTACTAATTTTTTTTTTTAACGCATAAAAGTACCTAATTCATATATAAGAAGCAATCTCCCAAAATTTCGTTACGAAATCTGAGAGCGTTTTGTAATTCGAGTCAAATTGAATACCGAAATTGATAAAAAATTGCGGCTGGTAAATAAAATGAAAGCAGACCAACCGGAAAAATATAATGCAAGCGTAAATACACGATAAATCTACCGGGAAATATTTCCCACGATATTTGTTTCACCGGTTGTGATTCCTTTCTCTCGTCGTTCCATTTGTATTTTTATCACATCTATTTTCACCTCGTCTGTTTCGCATGCCCGTCGATGCGTATTCGTCCACTACCATCGTACAACGTACGCGCGCATATAGTTAGCCATTTATGTATCTCAAATTCTAGCAAATCCTCGCGAATCTGCCGTTGAACGCAAATGGCACGTGTGGACAGTTTCACATGAGATCGTACGTTTTGAGATTATAAGTTTAATTGGTATTTGCGTATGTGCGTATTTGCGTGCCTGCTACAGAACTCATTTGCGATGAATAATGCGGCGAATTTGTTTAATCCTGACGAGGGACTTTTAGAGGGACATACATCCATTTCCAACGTATCTTATATAGTAAATATTAAATGAATTATTTTCTGGGATTATCGTCTTCTTTACATTGTTTTCGCCAAATGCGTACACGCGTAAAAGATTGTGTTTGATAAGAACTTATTAATAAATATTGTAAAATTTTAACTTTAGGTGCTAGAATATTTTTTTCTTTACGAGGGAAGAAATAGCGGTAAGATATGCGGAACAATCATTTTTTTAATTTTTTAATTTATTCTTGTATGTAATAATTTCTAAAACTGCTTTTTCATAATGTTATAAGAATTGTTAATTCAGCTTGGAACAATTAGTCTTATACCTTTCATGCACTCTTTATATAATTGTGATTTCGTAAGATCCCGGAATACCTTCCTCGCAGATAAATAGTAGTCGGGCCACTAGAAATTCCACGAGCTTGATATTATTCGTATCACCATTACGTTTACTTTGACCTTGCGTATCGCGGTTGAGGTATGGCTGTGTCGTACATATTGCGCTTCCATTGTGAGTGTACAGGCGTACCTGCACTCATTTGTGTACCTGAAATTCCAACAAATCCTCGTGAATCTGGTTCGGCGCGCAAAAGGCACGCAACGACATATTCGCTCGATCGCGGAAGTCCGTTGCGTCGCCTCGCGTCGCTTCGCATCCCGACGCGTCCCGTCCCGTCCCGTCCCATCCCGTCGCATCCCGATCTGTCCCGTCCCGTTGGTTCGCGCATGGACAATTTCATTACTCGTATTGGGGGGAGGGGGTTGCTGATGGTACGCGGTGGTAGTGGAGGGCGCAGTGGCGTGTGCAGGCGAAACTACACTATTAAATGGTGTCCTGACGGGCGCCAGTTAGGTGCACCATGGTATAGCCCATTCTCGTCGTGTCACTCCGAATCTATTTGCATAGTAATGGCGCCGCGCGTCGCTTCCCTTCCAACCCCTTTACGTATAAATACCGCTGCGGACTGTCATAGGAAGTGCCGTCCGTCTGAAACGAAACCTTCCTCATTCCTGCCCGCGAAAGATTTCCGAAAGCGCTCTTGCTTCCTCTCGCTGAAAAACACTCTACGTGAATACTTGTTGCATAAATTTCGACGAGTTAATCTAGTTTTTAGATTTAAGTCTTACCGAATATTTTGCACGCCTCGAATTTCTCAATTATTCACAATTATTTTCAATTCGAGCGATGCCTCAATTTATGACAAACACGCATAAATAGCTGGCACCAGATTCTTTTAGGTTGTATCGTGTGTTCTCCAGCCCTTGCATGTATTTCACTCTAAGCTAATGATCTTGAGGTTGATGACGCATTTGTACGTATCAATCAGTAGCATTTCGTAACACGACGATAATTTACGGAAGATGCCCGAAACTCAAACGAGCGTATATTAATAACGTCAGGAGTTGATACTATGGATGCTGGGAAATGCCGTCGACAGTGAATATATGTGCGAATGTGAACAAGTAGAGGCACAGGATCGTTGCTAATTGCCTCGCGACGGTTTGATAGAATTTCTCGATACGAGCTGCTTATTTGCAATAATTATTGCTCGAAGTATATCTCTCTATAAAATGTCATTTGTCGTTTATTAAGAGATTAGCATTCTTGAAAATATAACATCTTTGGTCGTATCTAACAGTTTGTGATTACGAAGATGAGTAACTTTATCAAATAGCAGCCGTAACGAATTTTGAACGGCTGCTTTTAGTTGTAAATCGGAACATTATAACAACTGTCGATGATTATTGACGGTTACAATTATTATAATACACCAGATGTTCTTTCGAATAAAAAGATTCAAGATTTAAATCGAGCATAGTTTTCGTGTTACAAAAAATAAACAATATGAATGCGAAGTAACCGTGAATGGAAATTAGCCATCTCGAGAGATTGTCTTGCGAGATGCGTTCCAGTTATAGTTCCGGCACTTGAGAGTTTAGGGGTTGAGTCAAGCGGAGGAAGTTGTACAAACCTGACGCGACGCGCGAAGCGGGATGTTTGCGATAATTAGAATCTTATTGAAAACGGCACCGGTTTTCCTCGAGCAACAAATAGAACGTCAGACTCGGTGCTCGCTGGAGCGACTAGGTGCTATCCCCAATTATTCATCGTAATCCTAATTATCTCTCACTTTTGATTCGTTGCGAAAATCCGCGACGTTCCATCTTGGCTCTCCATGAGAACGCATCTCCGGGACGGAGTTCGCAATAATTAGGAAGCTCGAAAGGAGCGAAAATGTCGAACGGGGAAACGTAGATGGTGATCAAGGTGGCAGGAACGATGCGCTTCCCTTTTTATTACGACAATAATAATATGACCGATAGCTCTCTCTCCCTATGATATTTCTAGGAAACCGGCTACTTTACTTCTCTCGCGCTGGTTGATGAACGGAGAGAGAAAAAGAGAACGGGAAAAATACACAGAAAACAACCATAATGAAGGTTAATTACAGAGGGGTGATTGCGAAGATTGGGAAGATCATCGGAAATAAAAAAAAGGGTATCGGAAATCCTGTATTCTCTCTCTCTCTCTCTCTCTCTCTCTCTCTCTCTTTCTTTCTCTCTCCCATGCCCATACCATCTTTCTTCGTCTTCTTTGGTTGCCAAGCTACCGTCACACCCAAAGGAATCGAAGCTTCCTCCAATTATAAGAACTCGGTCGTCGCGTGTTCTTTAATTTCGTTACCAACGTTGTTCATGCTTTACATTTTTTTCACATCGAATCAGCGAATCCGAACTTTTCAAAA
This sequence comes from Tetramorium parvispinum, assembly GCA_011638315.1. NCBI lineage: Eukaryota > Metazoa > Arthropoda > Insecta > Hymenoptera > Formicidae > Tetramorium > Tetramorium parvispinum. Next base: position 30,563 of record VBVR01000831.1, on the reverse strand, counting down.
TTTTGTAGTTTTGTATTATTTATTTCAGGACTTATAGCAAAAAAAATCATTATTAATTCGCTTTTACGAGTAAAAATTGTCTTAAGATGCAGCGAAGAATAAATAATAAATAAATTTACCATAATAATATAATAAATTTAAGAAGAATTGCTTCACAGATTATTATGTAAAATAATATGCTTATTATAATTGATTAATAATGATAATTTCATTTCTTTACGGCATCATTTACTTGACGATCATTTCTTCCTAATATAATGTGAAATACTGTGGAAATAAATTTGATTTTACACAAATCTATATTACATTTATAATTTATAAATCAGTTATAACAATCGATATTGAGGAGACTAACGATGTATACGAAAGCTACTGAAAGCTTTCCATATTTGTAGATGGAAATTTTACTCGCGATTATCGCCAAGAAATTACAACTCCTCTCGCGTATCATAGACGGAATCAGAGCCTGCTCGCTGTAGCAAGTTTCGCGAAATGTGGAATTACATCGTCTACTTGTCTGCGCTCGGCACTTTGCCGCCGTACAACTAGCATATTTCTCGAGGCGAGAGCCAAGTACGAATTTCTTACTCCTTGACAGGACTCGAACTTTAAAGGACTTCATTTACTCGATTCGGAAACTCTTGCCTTTCGTGACTCTTCTCGAAGGGTTATTCTCGACTTTCTATGATCTACTTGCTTGTTTCGGCGATGACTTCTAAAGCTACCGACAAATCCGAACCACGATTTTGGAAATTGTATGTAGTTTTTCTTCGAATACATTTTTTTATTAAACTTTTATTATATTACAAAGATGTTAAATTGCACGAAACTTTTTAACTAAATATCGCACGTAGATTTAAACGTTTGGTCTAGTAAAAAACGAGAGAAAGCTGATACTTGAAAGTTGTATACATATTTAATTCTTTTCTACAATTACATATTTGATAAGATTTTTAGATAAGCGAATTCTATGATGGATTGTTTTTTAAAAGATGTAAATCAAACTTAATCGAATTAGAATATGACAAATCTGTCTCCGAATTCATCTCCGTCTTATCTCTTTGTTCTCTGTCTTTCTCGTGTTTCTCGCGTCGTTCAATTCCAGACCCTTAACAAGATGTAGCGAGAGCACACGGCGCGATTTCACATCCTGAAATCGATCAGGCGTGATTCCTCATAATTGGTAACATTCGGCTCGCTGCCGCGACGCTTCATCCCGCCTTTCCTCTCCTCTTCGCAACGATTCGAAACGCCTCGAGCTACGAAGCGTACGAGAATGCCTATCGGGCGGCGTTACCATGGGATCGGAGTGTGTCGTCGGAGACCTCGTTACTTTCCCGATTTCTTACGTAATCGAGACGCCTCGCTGATTCGTCATTTCGCGGGAAGAGGCCGACCTTCCTCGATACTTCTTAACGAGTGCTTCCTTTGGCTCGCGTAACGAAGAAAAACGAGAAGCGAAAATAAAGGACGCGGAAGAAATGCGCGTGAACGATTGTGAGATTCCAAGCGAGAAAATTCGCTGTATCTCATCTAACCGATTTAACGTTTACGAGGCAAGTAGGTTCCGCTAATGCTTCCGCTTGTTAAAAAAAAAAATGCAATCTCTCTTTATCTTTTTCTAAACATGCTGCGTTATTTTAACGACTTGTTTCGACGATATATTAATCGTAAAAATTATAACGTAACGGAGTAACCGTACCGAACTTTCTTTCCTTCATAAAGTCAAGAATTATCGTGCAGCTTTTGAGCTTTCATTTGAGCTGCGAGATATGAAGGCTTGTGTTAGATTCGAGATCATGTTCCCTAGAAAGTTTATTTGTAATCCGAGCATCTGTGGATTTCGACGGTTCAAACGTTGTCAGGGTAGAAAGGGAATTTTTTTCATTTATTTCGCTTTTTTCCCTCTTCTGCATCTCGGCATTTGAATTTCCGTGGACGAGGGCGGGTTCGTGGAACCGAGGTGGAAACGGATGATCTCTACAAGTTAATTTGTAACTTGAGCATTCCGTCCAGGAGATCGGGGTGGTTTCTAGAGGTGGCTAAGGGAAACAGCGCGGTAGGGCGGCAACGGGGGCAACGGGGGCAACGGCAGAGGCGAGCTCAGGCAGGGTACACGGTACCTCGAGGTTGTTTGTTGCGCTAATGCCTAATTAGTGGAGTGGTATCGCGTCGCGACGAAAGCCGTAGCCGTCGCCGTCGCCGTCGTCGTCGTTGCCGCCGTCGTCGTCGACGTCGTCCTCGCCATTGCCAACGCCATTGCCATCGCCGATTCTTTATCTCTCTCTACTCATCTATCGTGAAAATATCTCGCGTAGCGGTAAATAGCGGAGGAAAATTTGTGCGATGCGTCTTTTTCGTTTTCTAATATGTATTTTTACACTTGATTAATGTCATTGCTTTTTTTAATTCGATACACGCATGTATCTTATTTTATGTAATAATACTGTCTTTCGTCAGTTATTCGAATTTACGTCGACAGTGGTAATTAAGAGCCATTTATTTATTATGCTTTTATTATGCATTTATTATGCCAAAAATATGATATATTTTTCAATGTTTATTAAATTAAGATTTACGACATGTTGTGCAACTTTTATAATGATTTAAAGCATTTATGTATCATAGTATCATAGCGTACGTGAGTTTTTTGTTTGCAATACTTTTAAGTAAAGACGGTCTTTTTTTGGAGGAATATCGTATCGATTTCGTGCGCAATAGGAGTCCTTGGAGAAAGAACTTCCAAGGGTGCGAGGTAATGCACCATCCGTGTCACTCCATCGGCCACCCGTCGATCGGCTCTTTTCATTTCAATCTGGATACAAGCGCGCGATTGACGCCTATCTGCGTCAACACAATAACAATAGCGCACCACGTCTAAGAAACTGTTGAGTACTTTTTTTTACCGCCGCTGAAATTTAATCAATATTATTTTACTATTTTGTGTCGACAACACGAAGATGGCGGACAAAATGTACGATAGAAATTTTACGTTCTTCCTTTCCTCGCAGTATTTTCACTTCCGAAAATGTTCATTTTCAGCGAACATTTCTGAAACCCAAACATCAAAATATTCTTAATAGTTGAAAAGAACGCGCGAGCTTCTCGGACATACGAGAGCCATCTGTGGCTTACACGAGCTGCCTGCCAATAGCCAGCGATCTCTTAAACTCTAATTCAGCCACATAGTGGCCGACCGCCGCAAAGTGGCCACTATGGCACCTAAAAGACTCATTTTATCGTTCCACCGCCCCTGTGGAAGGAAAATAAGCAATTCCCTCTTTATTCGGTCGCGACGTAGTCGATCCGAGCGAAACGCGAGGTCAATTCGCAGTCAAGCTTCGACATTAATACTCATTTCCCCGCGGATGGAAAGCGACTGTGGTATATTTCTCATTGGTAATTCAAGGGATCTTTTCGATTCGAAGCTGTACGAAATTGTGCAAAACAACGCGATACAATACATTTTAAAGTCGATATAATTATAATAGCTACACTGAGAAAAAGATATAGTTACTTTTCCCCTCAACCACAATTTTATAATATTTTTAACGATAATTATAGTTAACATAATGATGTATATATAGTTAAGTTAATCATATTTTGTGTTAAAAATATTATAAAATTCAGGCCAAAAGTAACTATATTTTTCTCTCAGTGTACAAAATCGTATGCATTTTGTTAATCGAACAGCATAAAAGTTTAAAAAAAATTAATTAAATAATGAGATTAGCACATTTCTAAACATGTTTGTTACAAGTTTGTATTATTTGGTCTACTCTAATTTATTCTTTGATTTTGCAATTGATTTCATTGCGCGATCAATTGTCAAATACGCGAAAAGGTTGACGCGACAAATTCTGTAACGTCATCTATCAACTAATTTTATATATATTATACACCAATGACGCGTGAAAGGAACTCGTAAAGGGAATTATATTCGTTGTCGCCTCAGGCAGGCAGTCAGGTAAAGGTGCTCCAACTCGGTAGTTATAATAGTTTAATCGTAGAGAATTTCTCGAAAGGAGAACCGACAAAGTGAGCGCAGTTGCTTGCAAATGCAGATTTCGCCGAGTACTCACGTGGCAGATACAGCTCGCGGGTTGTGAGTTGTGTTACGTGCCACGTGTCCACGTGGCACCGGGAAGCACGAAAATCGGTATCGTTAGTACGAGCGCGTACTTCCGTCAAGTTTCTCGCCGGCGTAAGATGAAATATTAACGATATTCAGCGCCGGTTATCGGGACCTTCCGACGACCTTTCGAAATTTGCTTTACCGGCCTTCGTATCCATATAATTAACGCACTCCGCGGGGACGTGGACGGTTCGTCGACGATCTCGCAAATAATCTCAAGAAAGTTTTGGATGTTATAACTGCTCGTCTCCGATGACCACGTCGAGATGCTGCGCGGCATTCTGACGCCTAGTTCGATAGCGTAGGAATCTTGTCGGAAGATTCCGTTTACACAAAATACTCAAAGGAACACGTAAATTAATGAATAAAAGAAGCAAAACCTCCAACTAATATTGAAGCTTGATATTACAGATATTATGTTAGGAGACAGAATTCTCTATTAGTGTATTTATTATTAATCGTAATATGGACTCGCGCTTTTTTAACAATCGCTGATTGAATTCTTAGCCGAGTGCTTCCTACGCGAGAATTGCGAAAATACGTACTCCCGGTCGGCGAAATCCGCTGAGCGTGATAAAATGATCCCCTTCCGAGTGCGCCGGCCGAGTAAGGCGTCGTTGAGGATCGTTAATCATGCGATTCCACCTGCGGACGAAAAAGAAGAGCGAGAATGGCATTGAGAGGAGATCTCCAAAGCCCGCGCGCGCGTATTGTACGCCTGGCAGGTTTATCCGCCCTTTAATGCAGCCCATCGCGTCCGCCGCGTTATGCTGCTTATACACACATTTCTCTCCGTGCCGCAATAATATAGAATAGGACTCGAAAATCGTTGCTTATTCCGCAAAGTGCGGGATTACTGTATACGCTGTATGATGCCCGCATGCGTGAGGGAGAATACCGTGACAATGCTGACCGAACAATATATGCCAGCGTTTCTCTGTATGTCGTTAAGACGGCTCCCTTTCGCGTTAGAATTTTGATGGGATTCTCGACGTCGCCGCGTCGCCTCTCGAGAGCCGAATAGAATATCCTTCTATGATTTTTGATTCGAGTAATCCGGGATGCGTAACAATTTTTCATTTCGAACAACTGCTCGCGCGCGATGTGGTCGAGGATGACGCGAAATAAAGTAATCCCTTCCTCCCCTCTCGCCAGTATTTAATCAGATACCTGCAAACTCAACGTATATCCGATGCGTCACTTTGACCGTTTCCTCTCGGCTGCTTCGATGTGAGAAGGACCGAACGTGGATCAAAATCTTGTAAATACATTATCCAGATTTGTTATCGACAATCTGCGGTTCTCGGGGATATTCGCCACATGGTAGTGTCCCACGACGTTTCCTTTGCACCCCTCTGTCCTCTGTCTTCCTTATCCCTTCGACGTCCGCTCTTTCTCCCCTTCTGTATTATAGCCGTAAACTCTCTTACCTATTTACGTACGGCCTCTTTGGCGTTCGTCCATACGATCCCGTGTGTTTACATCGATATTATTTCATTTTCCGCTAGTCCTGCCGTCCCGGGACACAACGGGACCGACGCGACACGGCGGTCTCTCCCATCGGACCACAATGAGGGCGTAACCTTATTTACCGGTGCACGACCACCCCCGCTGTCTTGACCAAGATAAAGGCTGTGTTCATTTACCGGTGTTTTCCCGGTGTACACTCGAGAATCGATAAACTGTAAATTCGTTTATAGGACTGGCAGAATCGCTCTGCGATTTTCTTAAATAGGAACGCGCGAGGTCGTTCACTCGGTTTTTAAAAGTCACTTTTGAAATCAGATTGCTGGTATGTCCTTTAATGAGATTTCTTTTTCAATATAACTAATAACGAAGATTTTTATATTTTTTACGATATATTTTCATTTTGAATAGACCCTGCCGAAAGTTTCATCGTTTTTATATCAATACCAATGCTTTGCGCAACTTTTAGGAAGATTCTTCGAAAGATCTATCAATCCGATCGTACGACAGCGACGTTGTCGTCGTCGTCGTCGTCGTCGTCTCTTGGCGGTCAGACCGATATATTTTCTCAGCACTCGGGGCTTTCCCGTGAACAGAACACCGCGTCGCCTTGAGAACGCTAGGACCCTCTACCAGCTTCTTCGGATATATCCTACCATCGGCCATATCCACCCGGTCACGCCGGGTTGACCGCACACATACAGGTGTATACAGACTCGCTTGCACTAACGTAAACATGTACATTATACAGGATCACTCAGGAATCACTTTTTTTTCTCAGACATTTTTTAAATTTGTCGCAATTTCTCTCGTAGTGGACGATTTGAATTTATTAATTCCCGTAATTGTTAACATTCATCGTGAACGTTTGCTCATATAATAGTACAATATAATGTAGAAATTAATAATCTAGAAGGGCGCATAACTTTCTGAAGCATCCTGTATATATATATATATATATATAAACGTATACACGTACACAGATGCATGTGTATGTATATACATGTATGTGTACGAGACTGATACTAGGGCGCTGCGAGTTTCGTTTCATCCTACTTGTTGGATAGGGTCTTTCGAGTGGCCTGAGGAAAGGACTTCTTCCTTCCTTCCTTCCTTCCTTCCTTCTTTCTTTCTTCTTCTTTTACTTCTTCTTTTTCCTTCCTTCCTTCCTTCCTTCCTTGTCACCCTCTTTCCTTCGAAACGCGTGGGGGATTGTTTGCACTCACCTCTCTTCTATCGCTTCACCTTAGTTCCTCGGTTCTACGCCCCGCGGGAACCCGCCACCCCGTCGTCCGAAGCTCAGATTGCTTTTATACCATGGATTGATTGACAATATACTTACGTTAGCCGAGTGGACCGTACAGTTATGGAGACTGCTACACCCTCTCCGTCTTCCTGTTTCCACCCTGTGCCACCGCCGTTAAAGCGCGATCCTCTTCTGTTCGTTGGAACATCGCCGCGAAATCTTTCTACTCGTCCTTTTCTTTCGTTTCGCTCTTCCTCGTTCATTCACTTGTGTGAAAGTAAGCGATTTTCGAAAGATACTGTTCTCCGAAAGAAAACACGAACAATTTCTTGGACAAGCGTACAGTTTTACTCTTGTAGCTGGATGCGCGATGTGCTAATCAAATATAATACAATTATCTTTTATTAAAACAATTTCTGCGTTAAAGATGATTAATTTGGCAGCTTCATACAAAATAAAAACAGTTTTAAGAATATGTCTTATGACAACTTATATTATTATGAATTATTATTAGGAATTTATTACAATTCAGACAAAAATGATGGTCATATTAAATTTGTTTGTCAATATTATTATATAATTGATTGCGTCATTGATTTCATCTTAATCATTTTATATAATTAACAGGAATGTATAGTATAATTATTTATTAATTCTTTTTCCAATAAGAATGCGGTTTCTTGAAAAATAATACATTTATTGGATTTATTTCATGATACTTCTTTTGGATACTAGGTATCTTTCTCTTCTTCTTATTGTAAATCTGTCACATGTATGCCGAAACTGATTGTTACGAATTGCATCAGGCCAAAGGCGAGGATAAGAAAAAGTATGCCCTAGAGAATATTCTTTCGTACATTCTGCGACATAAAAGAGCTCTATATTTTATAAATTCATGACTATTCCGAATGATAATGTGATTTTTCGGGGATAAGTGTTTCTTCTTTCATGTTACATCTATATTAGATCTATTTCTTTGAGGAAGAAAATGCAAAAACATTTTTTTGATACATTAAACATTTGAAAATATAATTTATCGAAATATCCGTCTTCTTGAATATATATTCATATTTTATGTGACATACTCGGTAGTGAAAATCCTACTCTTAACAAAGTTTAATGCGGCAAGCGTTAATACATCGTTATAGTAAACACAATTACTCGATAAAGCGATTTTGCGCTGCTAACTTGATTAATCGAATTGTAATCGAATGATAATTATTATCGCGTTCTCGATAGCGATTTCCAGGAACATTAATGGAACTATGGTTTGAGCATTACGCAGTATGAAAAGTTTCTCAGCTGCACCGGGCGGCTTGGGACTTGTTCAGAGTCCGTTTGAAGTCCGAAAGTAACCCCTGCCATTCTTCGGTGGGGTAGCACTATTCAATGAATTCAGAATGCGTTTGGAGAGTCTCCAGCTCCTTCTTTGCCCACCCCTTTTTCCAGAAAAGACGTATGAATCGTCGTCGGATGGTTGCGGTTCCCTGAGCGTGGGACACTTTAGAGCTTATGTCCCCGGAATACGTAACGTAGGATTTCGGTGGCGCATTCTTTCTCATCCCTCTGCCAGCCTTCGCTCGTTCCACCTTTTATTTCGCCGCGATTCTTTTGGCCATTTTCGATATTAAAATCATCTGTCTCTCTTATGCAAGCGTACCACATTTATTACGATTTTATTCACGATTGTATTTCGAATAGCTTTTATCGCATAGAAATCAAATTATAGATTTTTTATTAATTAAGTTGTTCATCATTAATTTAGTTCAATATTCTACCGTAATGCTAAACTATTTTACTAATGCTAAAAGAATTTAACTTTTATTAACATTACATCGGAATACAACGAATATTTCACTTAAATGTTTTTAACGATACTTTTAGTTTATACTATTAAATTAGAAAGCAATATTAACATTTTAATCACAGAGACATTTTGTTGACCCTTTCGGATCTTAACAAAACATGGTTGAGTTTATTGGATGTTTGTCCGGGATTGTGTCGTAGCGAACGAAAATGGGATGCACCAGCCGCCTAAACTGCGCTTTACGACTGGCAGCGTCGTAAAACGTAATGCAAAACGTTTACGAACCAACGCCCGTCGTACATAAATTTACACATCATAAGATTGCGGACTCACATATGCATTTCGTACGTATTATTTAAGGACAAATAATTTTATCGCATAACTTAGGTATAGAGATTCTCAACTATTTAGTGCATATTCTATTTGATATTTTTTTACGCATATATGATTTCTGGCACTTTTTTTTTTAATTTCGTGTAACATCAGCATGCGGCATATATGTATCTATAACTATCTTTTTGTCGGTGTACATTCTGTTACTATTGCTATTTTTTAATGTTTTCTCTTTTTTCTTGTAATGCCGTTGTATAGAAATTTTAATATGTTATCATAAATTCAATTCAATTCAATTTATAGGTATTATTAATTTTATTGTAAACTCTCCATGTTTACAAAATAATATGTACTTTTATCGCGAGAATATTTCATCGAGTGTAAAATAGTATACAGTATAACATAACAAAATAATTTATGGTACACCTAACCAATATAATACGGGTTAATTGAGACGCGCTAAAGGTTCGTCATATACTCTAGAAAATTAGTCGTCGTACTCGCCGAAGGGATATACCTACAAACCCGGACTTCTTTTTCTATCATCCTCCACCACACCCCTGCTGATCGCTTTTCTTTCTTCGGTTAAGGGTGGTGGCATTGCCTCAACCCCGCCCTGATCCGTAAATATTGGCGACCCCGTAACAGCTTCTCGTAAAAATCACTTGATTACAACCCCTCCCTTCATCACCCAAACGTCGTTCATCAACGGAGAACTGCAATGAAAAGTAGATGCTCGCGTTTCTTTTTGTAATTATTCAACAGGGGAAGAAGAAAAGATCATTTTATTCGTGTATGATTTTAATCGTGACAAAATTATGACAAAGTTGAGAATTTTTAAGTTTAAATGTCATCTTTTTAAAATTTCAAAATAATTATTAATGATCATAGTCAGATTTAATAATACTAGTTTATGTAAAACGATTATTATGAAAAAAGCATCTTCCTCGTATTGTGACTGAAATAGCATAACAGAAATGAATGTTGGGAGATCATATTTTGATACTTTATTCATCGTAGACGTGAATTAATTCTCGACGTGGTGAGAGCAGTTTTATAATTAACTTTTATATAAAATCGACAAAAGTTTGCGAATTTAAATCATATTGTTTAACATTCATCACATTAGTCGAAATTAGTCGAAAATCCTGTAAAAAATTCAGGTATCAGTTTCACTTTATTTATGGATTCTGCGAACAAAATGAAAATGATTAATTCTTAGGAAAAACCTGCAAGTACCAGCTATTCAAATACTTAAAATATGATGTTCTCTCGTGCTTGCATGCCGCTCGAGGAATTGCTGGCAATACTTTTCGATACTTTTTACTTTACTTTTTTATGAGAATTGTGCGTGTCACTATAGCTCGATAACGTATATTGCGTTACCTACGATATGTATTTTTTTTTTTCGGACGTAATAACGGCGCCGCTAGCCGCGCAACGCGTCACCCTCGATATTTCAATAGGCTGAAACTCGATACGATCTGATCGATAGTTCGTCCATATTGTTGCCACGGGGTGGGAACGTGCCATGTATATCGTTACGTTATGTAACCTGTTAAGTGGCTTGATGTTGTTACGGATTTTAGAGATTATCGCGTACATCGACGGATAAATCTCCCTGCATTCCGTAATTTTACGTATTGCGGCGCTTTAATTCGCTATTTATTCATATCGCTGCGATGTGCATTCACGATAACGATTATCATTTGCCTCGGCAATATTACAAAGGCCACGTATTTGATTACCAATTTCGAGGCAAGCGTGCTTGATGTCTAAGCCGTACGGTGCCGTTTCTGTTTCAGATTCTTCTACTTGTATCACTTCTCCTTCTACGCGTATCATTATCGATTTAACGGGCAGTACAGCAGTTTGGCGCTGATCACGTCTTGGCTCTTTATACAGGTGAGTGTATTTTGTACTTTGTCATCTCCTTAAGGGCCACTACGACAGTTGGATATAAAATTCTTTGATTTTATTAAGTCTCTATTTAAATTTGAGAAATCTACCTCGGTACGGCCGCGCAAAGTACGACCAACGCGAAGAATGCGGCTGGGAATAAATTGCGTGGTGAAAGTGGACGAACTCGAGTACTTGGTAAGGCACAAGTATTTATGCGGTGTATTTTGGGATTAAAGTGGCGCGCTGTCGTGAAATAATCGTCTTCGCGATAAAAAAAAAAAAACTTCTACGGGAATAGAAAAGTTTTCCCAAGAAAAATTGCTCTTTCGCATTGAAACGGACATTGATCACGAATATTCCGTGACCTACTTGCGAATACTTTAGTCGACATGGTCGGGTTTAAGTTTAGCAGAAAAACTTGCCCGACAATTGAACCGTTTAAAAATCGTGCCATAAATACTTTTCGTCTATCCTTCCGGGCAATAATACAGACACTCTGCGTTACGTGGAATGTCGGTTTTTTATTAGACAATTAATATTCGACTTTTAGATCAATCAACGATCATTGATGAACGCTATACTCGCTTCTGAATAATCTGTTTAAATAAGCGACTAAGCTTCGTGCATTGGGAAGTAAGAGTGAATAAAAATCTGCCAACAAAAAAAAAATCAAATTTTATAGTGCTGCGCTTTCCAATATAAATCACATTTGAATTGAAGCATTAAAGAGAGAATACCGGAGATATAGATTATATTTATTGTCCAGTGTGGTTTCGATAAAATAAATGTACGCTTGCAACATTAATCTTTTTCCATTGTTTCTATATTGCGTTAATTAATGCTAAAAACATAAAACTTTGCTGGATTAAAAAAATTGATTCCGAAATTGTACGAGAGAAACGTTGAGAAATTGAAAAGAAATATGCTGTTTATTTAAAGAGCTTCACATTCAATTATCCAAGATTGAGTAACATGAATTTGAGATGATTGCACAGCGGGATTTAAAACAAAATGACGATAACGAGCAAACAGCTTTTGATTTTGATGACGTAACCGTCCCGAATCCATGCAGAGAATAGAACGGTCTTGTGACCCGAGTTTGCACTTCCGCTTTTAGGAATCGCGTCGAGATAGATGGGGGAAAATGGGAGCGTAATATTTTGCATGCGATCTCGTCGGCTACCGTTGAGGGTCCTGCGATTGACAGCAACGGTAGCAGGACGAAGAACGAGCCGTGCCACGGCCGTGGTCGCTTGGCTGGATAGCCTAAAGCCGCTATCGCTCAAACTTAAGTTACGTAAACGCAACCGGGACAATGCTCCTGACAGCTCGATCGATAGAAATAATTTAATGCGGCTTCTTGGCTTTCCCATATACAAATGCACGTTAGGATACTTTAATGCGGGAATCTCGTTCTCTCATCGAGAAGGGCGTGTCCTGCTTCTTCCATTAAGAACGCAGTCCGTTAAGTAAGTGAGATATTGTCATTTCCTATTGGCTCTGTACTCCATTAGGAAGTATATTCCATTGCCCTTGATCTAAGATTTAAAGTCTTACTCATCTGCATCTTTGAGATTATTTTATTTATCTTGCTATGCTTTTATTTTTATACACGAGCTAAAGTGCATTGCTACTGCGCTCATTTGTCTTCAGTATCGCGCTGCATCATATTGTTACATGCGATAAAATTGATGTATGCTGAAGATTTTTTTCGCTCTTTGGATTTCGCGTATTTCATATATTTAACGATATATGTAATTCTCATTGATTATAATTGTACATTTCCCTCTGCATTTAAGTGAAGTATCTATCGAGTTACGACAAACGATCGATCGTAATAGAACATTTGCTATAAGCCGCCGGAATTTTAGAAACAAATTTGCCTGCTATGCCAATAATACGGTGGGTAATCTGATTGGAGAGCGTACTTTGATAACGCAATAACTTATAATTAGATGATCGCGATGGCCGTATTAACAGGTATTATTATAACGGCGTTACGATAGATAGCCGCTACGTTAATAACTACATTCGATATGTACTGTGTACATTTCACGCGTAAAAACTGAATACCATTAAAGTTTAATGGAGTGGTTAATTCACTCGATAAAAGGTGTAAATGCATCACGATACTGCATCATTACGCGCTGGGGAAAAGATTACATTATTATGTGTATTCGCCATTCAATTTTGTTGAACACATTTATTGTCGATCATTTTTTTAAATTGTAGCCTAATGTCAAGAAGATTCATCGAAGCGCAGTAATATTGATAAAATTCTTATAAATTTTAGATGAAGTATGCATACATATTTACATACATAATATCAAAAATATTGTTGCTTATCTTCTTATTGCTATAAAATAAATTGAATAATTAGTTCAGAATATAATTTATGATCTTTGAGATTTATCTGTTAAAATTTATAAAATTCAATGTTAGTATTGCAACAAGCATTATCTGTTATTGTTGTTAGCTCATTATAACATGATATAATTTTCAATAATTTCAAATAATTTGCTTTATAATAGAATATTATCGGATGCATGTGGTGTAACGATTTTTCATAAGAGCCCGTAGGTAAAGTAGTATATTTATAGACATTTGAGAATATAATCGAAAATATGCTTTGTAAATAGACCGTGGCTTAAGCCATTTACGTCGATGATGACAGTCTTTGCTCGACAAGCGGGTTACAGGTTCGTTAATATGATCGACCGTTTAACGAGCGACAATTATTTCCTGGCAACGAGTTCACGAATACCGTGCAGCGGCAAAATTCGAAAAGGGCCCGGGGGCACGTCGATCGAGAATCGTTTTGATTCCCGGATGGCAAAGCTCTCGCCGGCTGTTGCTGTAGGTCAGAGTTCAGCCGATTAGCCCCGCGGCGTGATTATACGCCGATTCGATATCGGTGTCATTGGCGTTGATTATCCGCCAAACGAAAACTCGATATACCCGAGCGGATCCCGCTCCTGTTCCCGCAACCGTTCCCCCCGTTCCGCCCCGTCATTCTTTCTCATCCACCTTGGGATCCACTTCCCGCTCTTCACCAATCTTTCCACCAGTCTTCTTTTTCTCAAACGGTGCGGAATCGTTCCGCTCTTGCCGACGAATCACCGAGAATACCATTTCCTCCGCGTCGTCGACAGGTGCCCAGACCCGAGATATCTATTTTCCATATCCAGGATTTTTCTTCTCGCTCATCCGCTCGCCACCTTTACTCCTACCTCCGTCCGTCTCTACCTCCATGTTATTTGTTCTTGCTAGATTTTTCAATCTTGGAGAGAGAGAGAGAGAGAGAGTCAAAATAAATATACAATTGGAGAGTTCTCATTGAGACACAATTTATCACACGTTGTCTTAATTCTAGAAGTAATTTTAACTGCGCGCAGTTCGCGGCTTGGTTTAATCAAGAAACATTTTTAAATTACTTAAATGAAGTAACAGGCAATTTTGGAATCGAGAATTCGGTTCCGCGGCATGTGTGTAAAGAGAAGCTGGCGTTATTGCAATCGTTACGATGCGGGCATCGCGATCGATACGGATCGACAGAGACAAGGCTCGAAGCGATTGCGGCGAAAGAGAGCGCTGATATAGAACGAATTTGGCGAATTTCCATATAAATTTGCTAGGCGCGAGCGGCACACACGGCTCTCACATACACGGAAACGAACGAGTGAGGCCACGTGTGCCGGGAGATACACAGTTCGCCAGGTGAATTCTTGTTTTCGGTTTCTCCAATGGTGTCCGATGCGACAGACACGAGGAATCCTTGCGGCGTATATACAAACAGAGAGAGAGAGAGAAAGAGAAAGAGACAAAACGCCACGCGCATTACAATATCGTCCTTTTTTTGTTTCAGCACTCAATGCTATACTTCTTTCATCACCACGAGCTGCCAGTAATTCTGCAACAGGCGCAGCTTCAGCAGCTCCTGTTTCGTAATCATGCTCAGCCCCAGGCGCAAGCTGCAACGCCCAGCACAGCCCCAACCACTCCGGGCCCCGGGTCGTCGCCGTCGCCGTCGCCGTCGCGCTCACCGTCGTCGTCGCCGTCGCCGTCAGCGGTGCCTTCGCCTTCGTCGAGTCCGAATCCGTTGAGCCCTACGACGGAGCAGACGCAGCAAAACTACATTAGCGAGCTTTCTCAGCTTGATTTGGAACCTAGCAATGCAGAGGAACAACAGCCCAACGCGGATACTGAGCAAACATCCGCGACAGCGGCAGCTGATCGTCAAGACGATTCCGTTCAACGTACGTCGATTTTAACAGTTTTATCTTGCGTTATTTCCCATTGAGTCACCGGCTAAGAAATCACGATGCTGAAAGATACTTCTTTTTATGTGCTTTATCGTTTCGATGTGGCAATTAGCAGCGAACTTTGATCATTATTTTTTAACGTAATTAACTTGTTGACTATACATTTTTCTCGTCTACAGATAAGATAATAAAAATTTGATTTGATTTTAATCAGTTGCAATTTTTTAATGCAATTATAAGCTGAATTTATTTTTAGGGAATTGTTTTTCTTTTATAAATTTTTTTTTTATTTGAAAAATGATTGTGAATAGATCAAGTAAAATTTTATTTCCTAGCATTTTAAAAGAATTAAACGTACCATTGGATATTGTATATTTGATCGAATATCGATACCCAACGTACTTTTTCTATATAAATCTATGTAGAGGAACTAATTAAAATGGTACATTTAATTATATATGTACGTATACCTATTTCAACTTTTATACAATGATAGGGAAAAAACTTTTTCCTCTATGACGTTTATGCGAGTTTAATTTTATATTTTAGATATATTAAGATTTGTGTATTATTAAGAATGACAAAAAATCGTACATGACAAAAAAAAATCGTATTTGTTCGAACGGACAGATCGGCAGGTGAAAAATGATTCTTCGGAATTCAATGACACTAGAGAAATATGTTTGAGTAATTTTTGAGATATCGTATAACGTATTGTAATCGCCAATAATTCCGTGATTACGCATTCCGCGAGCCGGCTCGCGGAACGCGCATGTTTCACCGGTTTAGAGTTTTGAATGAGCACTTTGTAGATCCTGTGTCACTGACACTCGTCGCTTTGGAGCGCCTACATAGTTTGGCACGCGATACTGCGCTATCGTGTTTCAATTCGAACGGTCCAACTAGCACTGATTATTTTTCTGGGCTTTTAATTTCACCTCTCGTTTCGCGTTCGCGGCTCGGATAATCGATAATCGTTTTAACACGCGCGCGAGCGTTACGTCGGAAACCAGTTTGTTTACAGCTGCGGTTTGACTTACAGGTTTGCGCGTTACGTTTATACCACACCGATTGTTTGACTTTTATTACGAACATTTATTATCTGCCCAAATTGCACGAGCGTTAAAGTATAATATTTCTTCAGATGTATGACGGTATATGATAAAGAACAATCTTGTGTTAAATTTCCAGAGTCGAAAGACACGACGGTACCGGTCACATCGACTTCTGTTGCGAAAACGGAGGTAGTTCCCTCAGCGTCCGGAGCTGCGAGTTCCGTCACTGATACCCCGTCCTCCGAAGGCTTCGAGGTCATCGAGTCTGCCGAGGTGGTACGCAAGGAAGCGTCTGTCGAAGATAAGAAGGGACATTAGACTTTAAGACATGCCAGGTGCGTGACAGTCAGAGTACAGAGTGTATCATGTCCACATAACTGCTTTCGTCGATTGTCCTTCGTACGAAATCGGCGCAGTTATTTTGTCACGGAACTGTAAAGTAATACGGTCTCTCTATATAACAGAATGAACAAGATACGTGTTTGATTTCAATGAGGATGATCTTAGAAATTGATTCTTTGATTCTTGATAAAAAAAATGAATAGGTATCACGCTTCGAGATCAGAACCAATGGACGAAGAGGCAAAGATTTATATAGCGATGTAGTTATGGGAAAAAATTTTCAATGGCAATAATATATGGGAATTATCGTGGATCGGGTTTTATGCAATTACACGTTTCAATGTTAGATTCGCTAGAATTCAAGTGTAATAGCAGAGTTAGCCGTTATGAATGTAATTTCAGAAATGATAAGATACAATGTCTTTAATTTATCGCGTTTTGTGCGTGAATTATTTAACAATTATTCTTTGTACTGTAATACGTGTAATTGTTTCTAATTCAATGTTTCATAAGATCTGTCTTATATTTAATATCATAATACAAGAGATTTCGTACTTATTTGTTGAAAGGTACATTAAGCACAAATTCAAAATATATATTATGGATAAATATTATCTTCCAATTGAAATGTGTATATTCGCGAATAGTCTCAAGTTAATTTATAATTTGTATATTTTCTAAACATCCTCCTTCTCTTATTATTTATATATTTCTGATGAATTATTTATTCTTCATATTTATTTTATTTAATTCATTTAACGATTGAAAAACTTTTTACGTTTGTATGTCGTAAAATATAACACGATTAAACATTTACAATTATCACCTTTATCGAACTTCAAAAAACTATACTAAAAAATTACAAGAAATTGTATTTAACATTGAGATTTTTTTTATGAAAATTAAATTTATATTTAAATTGATTGGGATGCGCCAAAATGTTTGCCGAATAATTTTTGTACAAATTCTTACAGCGAGATAATTGAATTGTTGTTCGCACTTGTCTCTGCACTCTTCGTCTTTTGAAAATTAGGGAAGCACCTGTCGGCGAGACCGCTAAGATTACAATTTTTGAGCGCAACAATTAGGATGCCTCTGAATATTCTCTCATTTTCTTTTTTATTTTGTTCTACATTACGACTTATCGGAAATAGAGATGAGCTAGCAAGTACTTTCGCAAATAAATTTTTTTAAACAAGTATTAAACTAAGATCGCGTCATTAAAGAGTATAAAGCGATTTCTTCGGTTTACGTTATGATTAATTATATCAATAATATTAGATCAATCGACATAACTACACTAAGTAAAATTGTATATGAAGAACATTATGCAATCGATCGCAGGATTTTCCTCTCTTTTTTTTAATAATATTTTTCAATACTCGATTGTACTCGCTCGATTAGACTACGCCTTGATAGAGGCAATGAAATAAATACGCAATCGAGTTTTGACTAATAAACATTTTAAAATTACCGAATGCTCATGTAATGATGTAAAAATTTGTTTGACTGCGAAGATTAAGAATTTTCTTGATATAAATTCATACGTAACCTGCTCTTAGTAACAAATTACTCGAATGACAACGTTATATGATATATAAGGATGTAGCGAATTACTAAATCGAATAGAATCGATAGTATATCTTTCACATATCCCTTTTTTCCCTTTATCTATGATATATTTTCTAGTGTATTCGACATCTTTTCGGGATTTTTTCAACCCATTTCACGGATATTTCTAACTCACTATTTTATAATTAATCAATCAGTTTAACGCGAGTTTGATTAGCTTAATTTACAATTGCCATTTGCTGGAAATAATAAAACGTTGCGCATTATTAATATAAAGATAAGAAAAATAAGAAGGATCGGAAATATATAAATCAAGGAAGAAACCGCTTCTGACGGAATCGCCGATGCCGCATTCTTCACCTTGATGCGTTATTATTTTGTTAGAATTAACGGTAATTGTTATAGTGTAAGTTTACATTGTATTAGTCCTGTCCAAGATCTTACTCAGAAGCTAAACGCGAGCTTGCTTCATACCTCTCTTTCTCTCCCTTCCCCCTCTAGACTTTACTCTTTTTTATTTTCTCTTTGTCTTATTCTCCAAGACAGAGGTGAAAGCAAGCAAAATATTGGACAGGTCTGAATTATATAATTAATAAAATTGTATAATTTATCCGTTCCGTTGACATTTACTTTATTCTTATTATGTGGACATTTGTTTTTTTTTCTTATATGGACTTGTTGTGTGACGTGTATAAAATATTGAAACGATTCATGCAAGAAAAAAAAAAAACGAGTCGAGCTAGCACACTCATTGGAGATTTGGAGACCGATGTTAGGAACAAATGATGCGTATGTATTTATCGCGTACTGTTAATGTAATTTATCGATCTTGGCATGTATCAGCATGTATTATAAATAACGGGTTGAGCTATGCAATATTCTGACGAGTAAAACATAATGAGGAAAAAGAAACAACTGCGTGGAATTGTACAAATGTGCTCAGTTAGAAGAGATACAAGGGAGCTTATAAAAAGAGAGAAGATTATTTAAGAATACTACCGACTGTAAAGCTCTGATCGCTATTTCGTTGTCTCCCGAGTCACATTTGTAAACGAGTGCTTTTCTGTAAAATATTTTCATTATTTATACATACATTTTCTTTTGGTTGTATATATACCAAACAATATTGTTACTATTATCCCTATTGTGCTACTATTAATGCTGTTATTCCTAGATTATAAATAAATGCAGAGATCTTATTCTATGTTTTGTCTCGATTTATTATCGATTCAGTGTTTTAACTCACCTCATCCCTGTATACTATCACGTCGCTTCGAACAGCACGGCAAATTCGAGATTTAAAAGCGATTCTTGCGAAATTGAAATTGATTGTTCAACTTGGAACGTAAGACGGAGGATGTGCGGTGGATGGGGGAGAACTGTGTTGGATTCCGTCCAAGTCGTGTGGATGGGATTGGCGGGGAAGGGCGGGACAAACCGAAATAGACAAATAGACACTGGTATCCCTTTGAAGGAATCAAACAGGTGGCGTGGAGTACGAAGATAACACGATAGAACAGAAAGAGAGAGAGAGAGAGAGAGGTGGAGGGGAAGACGAACTGCGTGGGCGAAGGTTGGGTGGAGGGGTACGGGTGATTCGTGGAAATGCCCAAAGAGACACGATGCTCCTACAAATGTAGCGATTTATTTTCATTAAGACATAATTAGAAGTGAGTCGCATCGCGATCCGATTCGTCGCTCGAATCCTCCTTCGTTCCGTTGTATCACTGTTTCGTTGTATACGTATGGAGCACATCGACACGCCGTATTGCTACCATTCGAGCTTAATATTTCGAAGATGTGTAATCTTGTCGTGCATTTGGCATTTTTTTAAAAAATTATCACGAATCTGTCTTTTTTGTCATAAAATTTATTATATCGTTGTGATTATCCTTTTCCTAATGAAAAGTAATTCAAAACGTAGTCTATATTCTCATCGCATATGAACAAATAATTAAACCATATAACTGATTTTGTACGTATCGCAAAAAGATTTGACTGTTGCATATAAATACGCAATGATTATATGTATCCCATGTGATAGCGATTCTTCGACGATCGGGATTGGAAAGGGTCAGAATGAATAATCTGACGAAAGGGTGAGACACGATGGAGAGGTAGGAGGATATATAGGGGTGGGTTCTGTATCGGGAACGGCTACAGGACCACTTCCGTGTGTCCCGGAAACTCGTGCAGAGACTCGGCTCACAGTTGCAGAGCAACAGCGGGAAGAGAAGGAGCAGGAGGATGGAAACAGAAAGCCCACAGGGGCTAAATTTGCATCCGGCAAAGCAACCTCGGACTACTTTATTTGATTGGCTGCCCGCAGGGCTTCTGTCCCTACACGGACAACCTACACGGATCGCTCTTCTGTTTCTCTTTTCCCTCTCTCCCGTCCACGTCTTATTTTTTTTTTCCTTGCTTCTTCCGTCTCATTCTCTCTTGTCACTTTGTTTCTTCGGAATTGTCCCTCTGCCCTTTCTCTCGTCTTCGACCACCTTGCCACCCCGCCACTAGATGGGTTTCCCATCGGATTCATATCGGCGATGACCGCGAGAACGCACTTTCACGGGCCATCTAAGAGCGGCTTCATTCTTAGAGTGTTCTTTTTGCATTTTAATTTGGAAGACCGTAAAAAATACCAATCTTTTTGAGTTCTTATGGGATGAAGCCTGATGTAACACATGAATATAGAAAAATCATTGCGTTTTTCGTGCTTTTATAATTTTAATCGCAATTTCTTGTTTTGTTTTTATATTAAAATTGAGATATTCAAGAAATTGATAGAAAATATTTTAAATTAACTGACGAAAACTCACAAACGTTTAACTAATTTATCGATATTTTTTAGAACAGTGAATTAAATAGAAAATAAATAGGAAATAAATAACAAACATTTCTTTTCTGATTAAATTTTATATGTATAGAGATTTTTTTGCACAATGTATGTTCGGTATTTTTAAATTATTCAAATATTTGATGATACGATAAATATGTAATGCTGCAGAAATGAAGATGTCTATTTTGTCACTTTGTTGCTCGATCGGATGTAAAACGCGAAGGCAGCCAAGATGGTGGTAACGATAATGGCAGAGGCATCGATCGGCTTTCGTCCTGTCCACCGACGATGCTCAACGTCGAAATAATCATCCGCTTTAATAAAAACGGCTTATCCGCAAAACAATGGACTGTCGCTTGCAGGACCGTTAAGCACGTGGTGTCGCGGCATCGCGGCTTGTCTTTCGCGGGAATACCTCGTTCGCTCGCTCGTTCATTCGACTCTTCCTAAGAGTTAAGCCGTTTTAGCTTTACTTCGCTACGCGCTAAAACAAGGTATCTTAATACGAAGCCACTTCAAGTTCCACGGCGTACCTGAAATTAAATCTCCTTCCTGACGCAATTAAAACTTGATTCTTGGAAATGCGTTACCATGGTCCGAGCTATGACGGAAAAACTCACGGTGGCACGTAAAGATATGAGATGCACAGCGATTTATTGACTTTATGAGATGTTGCAAGTTTCGATAGATCAAAATCGTTTTTTCTCTATTTAATAAAATTTAGTAATAAAAACATTCTTTTATTTTCAACAATTTATTTTTTATTTTATTTTATTTGAAATTTAAAAAACAATTGCTCTTGCAATTGTTAGAATTTTATATTTTATTTTACCATACATATATTTTCTACATATTTGTATATCCTACATGTAAATTCTTATTCCGCTTACAATAATCTAAAAAATACAAATATTAGTTGGGATTCATATTAAATCATTAAATAAAGAAATTTATGGTGTGGAAATGACTGTATTTAAAAAAAATGAATAAGATTTTAAATTGAGTCTTTGATTGTAAAAACGAATCTTGAAGTTAGGATAACTGTGGACGATAAGTTCATTGTAAAAATGAATTGCCCAAATTCTTATTAGTAATCTTATTGTTATTAATTGATCTTTTCTTGGGGTATTATATTTGGGGCGTTGTTTCCTTTCCACGCTTGGGCGCGGCGCGACGCGTCGCTCGATAACACCGAGTCCGCTTTCTTTGATATATCGAATCTCGTAAGCGCATGCACAAGATGTACGTGATTATATGATTTTCGAATGCATTAAAGTGAAGTGAAAGGAAATGTGTGATTGTCAAAAAAATAATAAGAGGTTTGATAGTTATGCTTTTCGAACTCTACAGGTGTAAACTTGTTATCTGTTAAATAAGTTGAACTGAGATGAACGATGGTATGCAGTCAATTCAATTCTTTATAAATTTGTATCTTCATTTCATTTTGTAGCATAATGTAAAAAAAAACCATTTTTGTTCTGTGTCTCTTTTTCACTGGCGCTCGAAAGTCGGCTGCACAGTTTCGAGGGGCATTAGGTACGCATTTTCCGTACTTTAAGCCGAGCATTGCCGGAGGAGATCTCATTAATTAGCTAATGGCTTTCTGAGTCTTCTCAGATATATATACTCTGCGTATGGTGCATACAACAAGTATCCGTATTCTTCTATATGTCATTAAGTTTTCATGGTCGCGAATGCGTTCGTCAGTAATGCGACAAACGTTGATTTTGCCATTAGATTTTTTCTATTTTGCAAATATTTTTTACAAGTACGTTAAGCTAAGCTCGACAATTATTCATTTAAAAATAAAAATAACAATTGCATAATTCAATTTCGAGTATTTTACGCTATTTACATGTATATCAAGGAATCCTTGATTTCTACAGATTACTTCTCCTGATTCAGTTTGATTGGATTAATTCATTTCCAATCTAATCAAATCGTCTGAATCGCCTGAATTTCACATACGATCTGCTTTCGGGTGCGAGTGATATCGTTATTTTTTACAATTTGCTTTAAACCTACTGTGTCTGAAAGCTAATAATACCCAATTATCTCGAATATTCATGATAATAAATTGGCAAATACGTAAAATTGAGACGTATCGTATGTCTTATATTTTGCATCCAATAAAACGTAATATTTTTGTCATTCTCGAGTACATATATTGAGGAATCAATTTAGGTTCATCCTATTGTGTGATGCTCCTATAACAGAGAATATGCGTCTGTAATATCTACGCAGCATTGTAAGAAAATGAGTGAAAATCGCGCGTAATAAAATGATTTAAAATAATATGCCAAAATAAAACAGCACATCGCTCTTCAGAGTTAGGTATACTATCTGAATCGTTGCATTCAGTCTTTCCAGAAATTTTCGATAATGGCAAGTTGTACACAACATCTTGTGCTAGAACGAATTAAGTCTTGATTCTCGTAAGCAATTACTGTCACTCGAATATTCATACACAAGCTCTGCATATATATTTGATTCATTATCTTCTCATGTTTATTCTTTTATGGCTCGCGTATACGTTAGTTCTTTAATAAAACGAATGAAACATTGAATATACGAGAGATTGAGTTTTATATACGCAAATTATAATTATACTTTTTAGAATATGAATTTCACGCCGAATCCTCGCAATGTTTTAATGGAGATAACATACCCGAGGTACTCTCCTCTGGCAAGCATAACTCCTATTCGCCGGGCTTCCTCTCGGTCTCTAGCGAAATTATATGGGGTTCGATGTTACGCTATGTCCCAATTATAAAGTACTCATTGTGCACTGAAACAGCGTCAGTTCTCGGAACACGATGGAATTTTTAATACAGGCATGATATTCCTCATTAGTTATAATTTATTGTTAATTAGATTATGAACTAAATTGAATCAGACAAGTTTTTATCATATTTTACAACATAGACGGAAGGCATTTATGCGCTTTGTACATGCGTGTGAATTTTTTAACGAATATAAAAAAATCATATTTAAACGACAATATTGTAAATTATTCTACCATTGAGACTTTTTCATTTTATTTTATTCAGTGAATTATTTTTGTCAGCATCCGGCGAGATCATTTGGTCAGAGAATTGTTTCTTTTTACGATTTCGCAATGATAAGTTATTCTATGCTTGGATGAACTCTTTTATAGAAACTCATTGTTTTCTCTCTTACATGGGTGATACATGAACATTGAAAATCTCCCTCTTAACCCAATGAGAAAAACATTTTGCGCTCAAATAGGAACCTCAATTTTGCATCTCCTTATGCCGATGTGGAAGGTTAAATATAATTGCCTGGCGTTTCAAAGAAGATGCTGAAATAATACCAATGTTCGCGTGCACGCACACGTAAGCAAAAAACCGTGAATCAAGACGATGAAAAAATGAAGGACGCGACGTCTGATATTCGAGTGAATCGTTCACAACACGTGTTCACATTTATCCGTCATTACATAAAACTATTCGCTCGTAGTGACTGTGACAAGACTGTCGGATTTCCATTCGCGTTGATTCGTATTAATTCGAAAACGCGAGAGACGAATGGTCCTATTGTTCATATTTATTGCCGATATTGCTTAATTGTCAGAGTTGTGCATACTTTTGTGCAAAATGTTATATGGTTGTAGTTATACATATATGTAGTATTGTGACAACCACAGTATTCCGCAGAGTATTAAATATTATAATGAATTTTGAAAAAATTTAGAGGGGCAGGGGGGACAATCCTGAATTTAAAGCACTCGCTCCACCTTGCTTCAACTTGACAGGTTTTCTCCCTGCTCCATTACCCCTTCATATTCTTCCCTTTTTCTCGCGAGATTATTCGCTTATCGGTTCATTGTGGATTCCTCCTATCCTTTATGAGCAGCGGTCGCTTCCCGTGCATGCTAAATATCTTTCCTCGCTACTTCCACCATTCGTTTCAGCTTTGCCTTTTGCAGACGCGTCACTTCGCACAGTTGCGACGAAGTAAGACGTATATAGGGTAAGTAGAGTAACTGGTTATACACAAAAAGAGGAAAATAGAGAATATCGGCAAAGCGAGACGATATTGTCCTTTATTTTAAAATATATATAATATATATAGCTAAATTAAATATAACAGCTCTAACGAAAAATCGGTCTCGGATTCTTGTTAGAATGAAAAAAATTTTTTATATCGCAATATTCTATTCATGGTTATGCAGTTTACGTTAACAATGTATATATTTTGTCAGAGTTGCAAGTATTTAAAAGTATCAGGTAAATGAAGTATATAAAATTAAAACATATGTTTGTATTTAAGAGAGACTGAAATTCTCAATACAAAGAGAATATGAAGAGTGCTGAGAGTTAAAAGAATGCAGAGTTGTTTATATTGCCTTTATGCATTATTATTTGTTTGATAAAAATATTTATAAAAATATTGTATGACTCAATTTTAAAATAATTTTTACAGCGTTTAGACATTAATAGACAGTTTGCACATATTATAATGTATTTCACTTGTAAGTATCGCCGCGCATCATCGTTATATTGTATTATTAATGTATGGAAATTTCAAATGACACCTATATTTAACACGCAATGCTTTAATTTTGAGCTTCTGTTAAACTTTTCTATATAAGTCCGTGTATAAATTGAGTCGTACTGCGTGTGCAATCAGCTATTTGTTATTAATATATTTCGAAACTGTTTACAGGGTACTAAAATGATTCCATCTATAATGCATCATGAGAGAAATCTACATTATAAATTAAATTATAAACAAATTTATATCAATCTGGATTTTGCAGCATTATTCAAAATACAGGACATATAATTTTTAAAAATAAATCTTCCGTTATGAGAGACTATAAATTCCCATCGATGACGTCAGGCTATTAGGTTCGACGTAGTACGCGACAAGAAAAAGATAATATAATTTCTACGTGCTTCACCCTCTCTCAGCGTTCGATTATCGATTCACGTCACTTTAGTTCGTTCTCGTTGTTCGGTGCCACCGTTGCCGCTGGCGTTATGTTAAAAATTATACGACAAATTTTTGTATTTTCGAGGACGCCGAAGGAATGTAGCAGCATTGAGCAGAGTTTTGAAAACCGGGTTCTGTTTATAAACCTTTTAAAATCACTTATCATTTCCTCGCGATTCAAATACTCAAGCGACTTTCGCAATGCACGAATGCACACGTTGAGTTGTTCATGCTGTTTTATTTCACTATACAGTTCTTTACTTATAGAATTCTTTATTTAATTATATTTTTTATAATCCTAATTAAGAACTTGAACAAATCTATGAGATATTTTTTATTTATTGCTATTGCATAAAACGCAACACATATAATTAAAAAATTATTTTTATTATTAGGCAAAGAGAATAAAAGTTTCCAATTTATATTCTTTTTATATTTAAATGTTAACTCAATTATTTATTGACGTTATTGTTCATATTATGTAAAAGTTTAAACTGTCAAATATTTTTATCATTTTCATGGAATATAAAATCACTGTATTCGCATTCGCGCAATTAAGAGAATAAAATTGCTAATCAACGATGTAACCATATGCGCATTGAAATATATTTGGAGTCACAGAGATTTATTCCATAATCATAAAAAGATATTGCATTTCACGATTCGGGCGAATTAAATGTTCGGCGTGTACAACGAGTTTGTTAAAGCGATTGAAGTGATTTCAACAATAAATATAAATATAACACCGTTACGAGGCACGTATTGTTCTCTGATCATTAGTTAATAATTATTAGTTTACGAATAAGTAATTTATCCGGTTTGATAGAGTTTCCCGAAAGCTTGTATACTAAACGTATATGTATATATATATATATGCGTAAATTGACACTTGTATCAAGTAACTTGAAATCGAGTTTTGAAGTTAAGCAATAGTTTTGATTTTCGACAGGAGCACAGAGGCGTGACGTGCTGTCCAAAAAAAGAAAATTGACGTGAACGTCGCGTCGTTATAAAAATGCAGCTAATTACACAACTACGGACGAATTAGTTGGCAGTCAGAAGCGAATCGGTACGAACGTCGCGAGTGCTGCCGGTAATGGGAAAACATTCTGAAAACTTTCTGTTTTCCCAGTGCGTATTAATTTTCATATCCGCGTCTCGTTGCCATAGCTACGGCCATAGCCAGCAGGAGTAATAAGTTTTGGAATAATTTTACGCACAGTCGATCGTATGAATTCGCTCTCTATTCTCTACTCGTTCCATCTCGTTTTTCTTCAACTCCACCACTCTATCGCAGTTTCACCCACGCGTGTTACACTCCGTTTAACCTTTGTATTCTGTTGCTGCCTCTCTTTCTCTCTTCCCCTCCTCTTGTAATACGCACGTGGACTCGTAATGCAATCGACAATTACGTTCAAGGCTGATAATATTGTACATTCAATAAATGAAATTCTTTGCCTTATTTCTCGCAGATAATTGAATAATCGGGAAAGAATCTCCTCTGCTTGAACACCTTTGGGTCTTTCAGAATTTTTCATCATTTCAATGCACTTTTCCCAATTCTTTTTCTTTTAAACACAAAAGCAAATTTTAGTAATTACGCACATTGAGATGAAAGGGATGATTTATATCGATAGAATTTCACAATTCATGTTAGCTCGGTCGTAATCATTTCTACGAATTCGCGCTCATTGCGCGAATTGCGAATTTCCGACTTTTGATCTTCCTCCGCGCGTGTTTGCGCTAAATTATGTATGATGCGGTGGAGGGAATGTGTATCTTACTAAATACCGTTTATCGTCGTTCATCACTTTCCTCCCGAGCTTCTAACGTCCATTTATAGGCGAATGTTTGCCGCTATTATTTGCGTACACTCGACGTGCCGCGACTTGCGCCGTTCCGATTCAAAGGCGATTTCAGAAAACGTATGCTTATATTTTAAGTTTAAATAAATTTATCTTGTCGACCCCTTTCATTCGAGCAATTACGCAACGGAAACATTTTGGTCGCTTTCGCGTGTAAGAAATAAAATTCGAGCAGTTTAATCTATAAGAATTATATAATTCTCATGTAATTTAGTGTCTGGCTTGATCTAACGGAAGAACTTATCTGAAGAAAAATCTGAAAGAAAATACATTACGTATCGAAGGAGGAAGTGATAAATTGAGCCATGACTCTTACACACATCTTACATTATCTTTCGCGATAATTGTTGTTTACTAACGTTACGGTATCGTACCTCTGAACTGGTTGTGGAGGCACATAGACAGCAATCAAGACCAAAATAGCAGATGGCAACCGCATCAACGTCGTTACGTAATACGTGGTTATTAGCTATTAGCCGTAAATCATGTAAGCCGTGTTAATAGTCCATGCATCCAGCAAGTTAACACTCTCATTCACGTTACCTAATAATTCCGCCTAATGTTAATCCACATTTCGAACTGTTTGAAAAATAACATAATGCAAGCGCATATATCTAATGCACATTAAGCAGGGTCCACATTATCGAGCCAAACCTCGAGCCGAACATCATCGCGAGCCGATCATACGTCCATATTACCGAGCCGAACCTTTTCGGCTCGACAATATGAATGCATAATCGGCTCACGACGACGTTCGGCTCGAGGTTTGGCTCGGTAATGTGGACCCTGCTTTACGATCCGTTCCGTTATTCGTGTATCTCGATACTGCTCTATTCCGATTCTGTCTTTTCCACACACGTCAGTCTGTTGCTCTGATAGATAAATGAATTTAATGCAACAATGTACTCTAAATCATTGCATATATCGTGAAATATTGAGAAAATATTTCTTATTTTTATTAGTAATTACTGTAGTTCTTATTTTTATTCATAAACATGATATTGTAAATGTAATTAACGCGTTGATACAGAGAAATTAATAATTTATACTGGTAATTTATACTACATTCATTATATAAATTATAAATAAAAAATAGAAAGATTGTGCTCTTACACGCATGTCGTTGGTTCCGATCTGTGAAAAAAGTTAACAATCAAAATTTTCGATTTGCGTCATCTTTTCAATATCAACCCGATAATATAAAACAATATTCTTTCGCGTAAGTGTTAATTCACTAATCGGCGTTTGAAAATACAGGGCAGTTTCTTATTTCGATGTACGAGATATTATAATCATGTTCTACACTATCGATTGACGTATGCCGGAGGGTTGCAAGATGGCCTGGTATGAGGGTGAGCGTTAGATCGAAGGGAGGAAGCAGAAGCCGTCAGAGGGAGAAGACACCCCCTAATAGAATGCCAATATGATTATGTGTGCCATGCTGCATCCAAACCACGATCTATGGTGCATCTAGTTGTACTCTTCAATACTCGCGCTCGACGCAATCCTGGGCTAACGTGAGGGCTGCGTGAATATTCTACAATTCGTTTTTTCATTACGCTAATCGAGCGGTTGACATACAAGCGCATTATGCGACATAATAATATTGTGCCTTTGATATGGAAGGACATCAGATTGATCCTAAAAGAAAAGAGGAATTTATCAAGGAACTTAACAACATACTGAGCATTAAAAAAAAAAAGTAAAAGCATTAGAAAGGGAATTATTTATAGACGCGTATCCAAAGTCCTTCGAATTGATTATGAAGTTGTCATGCAGCTTTCCTATAAATGTATGTATTAACGAGGACCCACGCGATTGTGTCCCCCCATCGAGCGTTTCCCCCCATCGATTCTCCACAAATTTATTCTATTTGCGCATAAATGTCGAGCGGCGTTTTGCATTAAATTCCCGATTTATAATGTTTTCCGCATAGAGAGACGCGCTAAATCAAGCAGTCACGTGTGGTGGACGTGTCATCGTGCGTTAGCTCGCACGCTGAAGCGGAAAACATTGTTTGCCTAGGCAAACGATCGGCGCGTCTCGTTTCTAGTTCTATTTCTTATCGGGTAATCTTGAGGGGTTCACGCGTATCGCGATCTGCACTCGCAAATTTGCCCCAACACGTGTCTAACGAAATTAAGCCCGTACGCTTTGCCGTCAATCGGTCAGCCGGCTTCGCCGTGGTCGTATATGCATACTCTTCGTGCAAATTACTGTATACGCGGGTGCGATGCGGATGAATTCACGACAGAGTGGGCGCGATGGCCGTGGCATTTCAGAAAGTGCTTTAAACCCTTTCGTGAGTGGTCGCGTCATGAAAAATCACGCTGCGATATACGCATTGTCGAGAATTTCATGCAAACCAAAGACACAAAGCTAACTGTAAGATATGAGAAAATGAAAAAAGAATAACACGAATAGGATAAGTGTAATTATTAGCATATGATAAAATGAGCGATTGGAAGAAAAACATACGGAAGAAAAACGATCGAACACTGAGAGAAAAATATAATTACTTTGGCCTCAGCTACAATTTTATAATCTTTCTAAAGATAATTATGGTTGACATAATGACGCATATAGTTAAGTTAACCATATTTATCGTTAGAAATATTATAAAATTATGTTGAGGCCAAAAGTAATTATATTTTTCTTTCAGTGAAAAGGATAGTACTATAAACAATAAGAAAACAATTGGAGCATATGCAGTAATCTCTGTCTGCTGTTTGAAAGTATCTTATATCTTTGAATTAAAAGCGAAAAGGGAGCAATTTTT
>VBVR01000830.1:0-39764 GCA_011638315.1 Tetramorium parvispinum | reverse complement strand
CCCTCGAGAACCTATATGTGCATGCTAATAATTTTTCGTTTCAATATGATTTATGTTATAAATATAAATCAAGCACCAGTATTAGTTCAGCAGTACTGCCAACTTAAATTGACGCGAAAAATTAGAGCGCGCGAGTTAACGCCTTATTCAACCGGCTTTCGAGTTAACGCCTTTTCCAACCGGCTTCCGAGTTAATGCCCTTTCCAACTGGCTTCCGAGATAACGCCTTTTCCAACCGATTTCCGAGTTATTGCCTTTTTCAATCGGCTTCCGAGCTAACGCCTTTTCCAACCGGCTTCCGAGTTAATGCCCTTTCCAACCGACTTCCGAGATAACGCATTTTCCAACCGGTTTCCGAGTTAATGCCTCTTTCAACCGGCTTCCGAGTTAACGCCTTTTCCAACCGGCTTCCGAGTTAACGCCTTTTCCAACCGGCTTCCGAGATAACGCTCTTTTATTCGGAAGCGACGATATTTTATTGTTTTCTTTTTAATTCAAACAACGTCTTTCTTTCCCGGACCCCACATTCGCATCCCTGGAACTCGACGAGCTAGGCCGCGTGAATAATAACAGGTCGTTTCACACGTCTTTTCTGAAAGAAGTCCGATCGGATTTGAAAACTGAGAAATTATTAGTTCTTCATGAATCAGCAATTTATGGACAGTTGCAGACATGTAATACTACCCGTAAGTCTTAACAAATTATTTAGCTTTTTCTAAACCATATCTAAAACATATTCGCCAAATTTTTTGGTATTTATTATTTCTCCGCATGAAATTGCCTGTAATATCACAGCAAATTTTCTTATTAAAGATTCGTCTAATCCAATAATTTTAGCAGTCGTATTTATTTCAGAAAAAAGACATCTTGCTGTGTTTCTATCATTGGTCGTTCCTGATCCTTATTTCACAATGTCTATAAGTAATTCTAGTTCTCTTTTAAATTCTTGCAGTATTTTTTCTTTAGTTTCTCTTTGTTGTTTTTTAAGAGCTGTATCCCGGGTACTTCATTTTTTAAAAGACAAGTTATATGAGTACATGGAGTAAAAATTCTATGCAGCGGATTTTCATATGAAGACTCGATATTCCGAAATTGCACTTATTAACATCAATATTTCTTAAATTCTTAAAATTATTTTGTCGATATCATTCATTTTGCTTGGTTTTGCCCCACAAAGGTAACATGTCGAACAAAATAATGTTGTTTCTGATAAAGCTGTACATACTTTACCATCGAGCATAGTAAATAACATTTCATAATCAACAGTTACAATTTCAAATCTTCTTGGCGTTAAATTCATTATTTCTCTTTGCATGCGTTCATATTCTCTTTTACAAATTTCTACATTTTCACGGACAAACTCAAATTTAATTGGTCGACAATAACAAATTGAAGACGGATTTGGATTCGTCCATATAACAGTAGAACTATTTACTAATTTTATAGGAACGAAACTAGTTATAAAGATAGAATCATCGAATGCATTTTCAATTTCAAATCTTTGTTTGTGCTTTGGCTCGAAGCACCATCAAATCCCCATTTGCAAATTAATTTTAAATTAATAAAATAATCTAAATCTTGTTTACAAACTTCTAATAATCTGGCTCACGTATGATCTAAAAGTTCTTGCAGTTGAATCATAGCGATAGTCTCAGTTATTTTATCTTTTGGTGGATAGCACTCTAATTTTGCTTGTTGAATATTGTAATAAGATACATATTGATTTGATACATATTGATACCACTTTCAATACAAGTTTCTCTTAAATTTATATATTGTGATTTTGAAAGATTCAAACTGACAAGTATGTCAGCTAAACATTTTTCTTTCGAGTATAAAGGTATATCCACTCGATTTTCACAAAAAGCTCTCACTCTTTTAACTTCATTCGGATTTTTTAGAAGATAATCTAATATCTTTGCTATATTGGGATTATCATTTGCTAATTTTTGTTTGGTCGCATAAAGTAGAATTTCAGTTGTATTAGACTCCCGTAAATCTTGCGTTCGTCTTCGTTTGTGTCTTTCAGTACTTTCACTGAAAGGTTTACGGTGAGATGTTGAACTAGTGGACATAGATACGTCAAAATGTACATATATTAATTCATCAGGAATTTTTAATTCCTTATCAAGCCATGAATCGTTGTTTCTTTCAAATTGTTTAAATGTTCTATTTGATTTCTGCCATCGGGAAGAAACATTATTATAAAACAAACGTAAGCAATTTCTTAATTGGTTTTCATATATTTCAAATACATTGATATTTAATTTGTTTACTATAAAATCGAACAATTGTTCTTGATACATTAAACCAGGACCCAAATTTTTTAAGAATAAAAATAAATCTTTTTTTGTTAATGTTGTCATTGTAATTAGAAAAATCAATTATCTTGAATATATTTTAAATTAAATAATTTTAAAAATATCTTGTATTTGAAAATCTGAAAATATTCAGAATTTTTCTCTAAAATATTAAAATTTTCAATACACCGAAGCCGAGGCTTTTGAGCTAAAAATTCCAAACATAAATCCCAGGATACTTTATTCGGGTCGGAGGCTCCTGAAAGGTCGCTAGGAGAGTCGCCTCACGAACGCGCGCTAAAACGGATTCTTAAATAGCATTCAGCTGGCGCTACGTCGTAGTGATTGTTACGGCACTGAAACGCTATAGCATTATGGAAGCAGAGAGCCCATGGTATGTATCTATGTATGCACGTGGGCTGCTATAGCGCTACACTGCGGTGGGATCGATTCGGCCGGAGGTGGGCGGAACCACCCCCCGGCCGCCCACCTCCATTTACAAGCCTCAATATACACCCCCTCGGCGTTCTCCATCCGTTCGTCCATCTCTTTCGCACCCCGGCGAAATATCCGCAGTTTGTCTCAAATAGTCTCGTAATCTCTCTCTCTCTCTCTCCTCTTTCTCTTTCCTTTTTTCCTCTCGTCATCCTTCCCCTTTGTACCCTCCTCTCAACATTGCCGCTCGTCATGTTGCTTTCTTGTTAGCGGAGTGGAAAAGCAGATTTCTCGTCACCCTTACCTACGGAATTTCTGATTTACCTTATACCGGCAGAATTTCCGACTGCCGAGGGTACTTATTATGCAATCCGAATTTTTACGAAGGCTGTTCCTGGAGATTTGTTTAACGTTCGACGCGTGCCCGAGTGGAGAACGTCGATTCCTGCTTACAATAAATGTGCGCGATGCTCAATATCGATGAAACAATTCCTGAACCATTATTACTCCGTATTAAATCGTTATATTAATCGTCCTTGTATTAAGATGCGAAATGATGAGTAAATGAGATAAAACGAAATCGATGCACTAATTAGTTATTAAGTAAAGTCTACAGAGAGCATGAATTGAGCGTGATAAGTTAACCAGAACACGCGCCTTCCGACAAAGTACATCAACTCTGTTTTACTTTCGCAATTCATCTCTGCGGAGGAATCCGCGAGCACTCTCAAGCTGAAAAGGGTGAATCCACGCGGTTCAAGTTGGGAAGGGTGAATACTCTATGCCAGGTATAGAATCTTCCCTATGCGATTCCGCGTACGGCGCACCGCCAACGCGGAAGTGCATAGTTGCGAGCGACCGTAACTTCGATAAGCCCTCCAATCGATATCGCGTCAATAATTAAGATAAAGTTCCTTCTTCGGCAGCCGGGATTCATTCCTAATTGCTCCGTAATGTTATCGCGATATCTCCTTGTAACTTACCCTCAAATTAAAATTTCAGTCAAGGAAACCCCCACTTGAAGTTTAACGAAGAAAAATTGCTCTCCAAGGTAGCCATAAAAGTATGTTTAAAATCGAATTATAGAAGAGATTCTGAGAAATCTTTGTTTGCGTTACGGTGGACTTTTAAGAAAATTAGACTGTTAATCTTAGAGTTAGAATGTGTTTTAGAAATTTCCTTCAATTTCGCAACTTTACTTGTAAAATTTCTCAGATCTTCAATTATTCGTAATTGCAAGTTCACGTAATTAAGTTCATGGTATCTTTTTCCAAGAAAAGCTCGACTCTAAATAAACCAAAAGTTAAAAGAACGTCATAGATGCCCGGAGAAAACTGTATTTGCAGTTTCACACAATTTAGCACGCTTGAATCTTTATTACGCTGCTCTAATGTCCGTTCTCGCGCTTCGTATTCATCGGCATCGTGGCGGCTGGTTAGAAAACATCGGCCACGTGCAGTGGCGATATTAAGGACTGCCTCGTAACGCTCACCCCTTTCGGGCTTTCACGAAGCGCGGCGGAGAGGAGTAAGGGGGATTGTACGAAGGCGACGGTTTGATCGGAGCTTGATACGGATTTTCGTGGGAAAGGGAGAAGAGTTCGGTTTTGGGCTCCATCTCGCCGATTTCTGCAAAGCCGAGAAAAAAAGAGCGGTAACAGAGGGAAGGAAAGTGGGAGGCGGGGAAAAGGTGATGGTGTCCTTGCTCGTATGTAAGAAAAGGAGATAAAAATGTTTCAAATGGGCGAGAGAGAGAGAGAGAGAGAGCCGAGATCAAAGCGGTTTTACGAGACTGGCAGACGGCGTGATATTACTTCACGGTGCTTTCTACGTATCGGGAAAGCTCCTGAGCTTCTTTCTTCTCTCTCGTTCCCTCTTGTCCCTTCTAATTATATTTCCCTTCTCTTCGCGTGCCCTCGTTCTTAATATATTATCCTTTCATATTTAGTGCTTGTATGCTCGGATTCTTTTTTTCGAAAACTGTCAATTTTTATATGTGTCTGACCTTTCGACATTATCTAAGAAGCGATTTCTCCTTTAAGAAGGTCTTTTTTATTATAAATTGACAAACGTGAAAAATAATTTATTCGGATTATTTTTCTCCTTAGAAAAAGGAAGCATTTTGGATATAAATTATGATTGATCAAAAATCTGACATGAAAAATAAACTTGTAGAAATAAAGAAATTTCAAATAACAATTCTAACTTTCTCAAAAGTCTTATGATTGTTATCTATTTTTCTAAATTCATTTTTTGTAAGGTATATTTCATTTCCTTGTTCAAAACATTAGAGAGATTCCATCATTATTATCATTTCTAGTTATTCATAGCTTAACGTATTAGGTTTATTTCTCACGCGTAAGACGATTTTTTTTATTTATGGTTTACATGCCTTCTTCTTTTCTGTTACGCATTAAATAAACGAGAGCAAATTAAGAGCGCTGTCTTATTACTGCAGTTTCTAGTGGCGGGACACGCACATGTGGGGGTAGCGGAAGATTTTATTTCGCGGGTGATCGCGGGGTTCTCAGGATCAGGCAGATTTTTAGTGGGACACCCTGTAGAGTCGGATACAACGTCGATGGGGACATGTGCGCCGCGTGCCAGCCAGTCGGTGTGCCCGGCGAAAGAGAGTAGCGAGCAGCCGGCGATATGTGGGCCTCACTAACAAACTCACGCACGCACACATAGACACACACGATATACACACGCATACGCGCGCACGGACAAGCGAGATGGTGTGGGTCGCTCCGGAATAATAAGAGCGAGGGAATGGGACATAATACGGAGCCACCTCCGCTCTCAGTGGCCTCCCTGGAAGCTGCGGAATGCACCACCCTCCCCGTCTTCAGCATCCCTTCGTCCGGAACTAGTTTCCTCGCCGTCTCTTTACCTTCTCCTTCTCTTTCTTCTGCCGCGGACGATTTTAGGAACACGAACGACGTAAACACGTTAGTATATCATTAGACGATGATCGAACGTGGCTGTGGTTAGTTGAACGGGTTTGGAAGAAGATACCAGTTTCAAATCATTCCGAAAATAAAGGGTCTTATATTTCAGGCGAATGGACGACGAGGAATATTTTCTCGATTAATTTTTCGCGAAACTATAAACGGCAAATATATGCGATTTGATTTCGAAAAATTAAACTGCGCTGCTTATCTCTTAATAATCTAAGTTATTTATTTGTTTTTCAGTGAAATTATATATAATAATACGATCTTCCTGCCAGTTAAATTACACATTTACAAATTATTATACATTTTAGTTAAAATTATAATAAAATAATTCTTATTGTCTCTTGGAACTGTTGGTTGATATTGACGATCGATAAAATTCTATTATAGTGTTTCACTACTAATAATAGATTAATAAATAAATATGCATTAATTAATTAACATACATTAATTAATGTGCTATTAATAATATAATGTGTTGCCGTATTGCTACGCTAAGTAATTAACGAACATTTTGATATAATTAATTTAATAATATTGCTATTTGGCAACAGGTTAATGTAGATTAAATTATGTCATGTTATGCGAATCCTTGATGCATTAGCCACGACAATGTGTTGTAGCTGCGAGCGATTCAAAGCCGGCTCTAATAAATGGACGAGAAATTGAGAGCGGGAAAATAAAAGATTGTGCGAGATTGGTGACGCGCGACGCGCCAAAGCGACCGCGCGCGATTCAATCGAGCGATTGTCTTTAAATAGAAAGCAATTAATAAAGCTCGGCGGAGAGGCGACGTTACAAGATGGCGAGATAGGCAAATACAGGCAGAGAGCTTACACCACCGCGACTGTCCGTTCTGCCAATTCAATTAGATGAAGCATCGGGTTACCGACGACTAGTCCTCCCGTTCTCGCATATTTATCTCTGGATTGCTCTCGAAAACGCCAGCGGGACGGTCTTTATGGCTCTTCCGCGCCGCGCGCCGTGGTTCTTTCATTGTCGCGGAAATTCATATCTAGAGGGTTCGCTCAGCCCAGTCTCGAGGAAAGCCTCTCGAGAGAGAAAAATTCGAAAAGACGAGGGAATGCTTTGTTTTTATGGTTTCTATTATTTCGCTGATGTCGCGCTTCTCGTTTCGTTATTGCATATTATACGCATTACTTTTTATTAGACTATATTAATACATTATTTATGATGACCGAAGTAGCGGAGAGTCATGTTTAGCTTCAAAATTCGATGCCGCAGAGAGGCGGCCGATGGCGGACTAATATTCACGCGGCCGCCAATCGATAATCAATGCAAATTCTCTGTCATTTGTTATATTAAAGATTCATTATAAAAATCGCTTTCGCAAGGGCGAAAGTGCCAGAACATCTTGTCTTCAAGGTCCTGGAGCTTAAAATATCAGAAGACTCGGCGCGTCTCTTAATTCCATTCTCACTTAAATTGAATAACCTTCGCATCCGACGATTGAATTCGAGCTCGGATTACATGCCTATCTCTATACGTATCGCAAAATGTACTTCGTACTTTGACAGCAGCTTCAACAATTGTACAAAAATTCCCCGTAATATATCAATATCAATTATCTCGAAGGGTCACATCTCAAGATTCTATCTTCCGAGCTGCTGAGATCCCGAGCAACTCCACTTGCGACTTTTGACTTCGCGGCTCTCCGCGCGTCTGACTATCGTCGTCTCCTGCTCCGAGCCAGAGGAAAAAAAATTGAAACGCGGTCCCTCCGCCGATTCGGGGGAAATTCGAGTACGCCGGGGTTAAATCGAGCAAATTTCCAACATTAGGCGGTCACGCGCATTTAGCATCCAGAGTAACTTTGCACCAACCGGAGGCGGATCAATACTCGCGCGAACGCCGATCAATAATCCTGCGAAACTGGCGCGGCTCTCTCGTTACACCGGAAATCTCGGCGTCTCATCGAGAGAGGCGACGAGACGGACAACACCGGAGGGGCTGCCGGTCGTGCTCGCCCCCGGATGAGGAAGCCTCTGGCTCCTCGGCCGCTAAAATTCCACGGAGAAGACTCCGCTTGCCTTCTAGTTTCGCGGAGCGTAGCGACAATTACGGCGCCCGCCGCGCGCAAGCGCTGCGCTCTCTCGTTCGTTGAACCGTCCATGAGAGAGAACCGTTGAAATGTGTACGCGTGTGTACGCGTGTGTACGCGTGTGCGCGCGCGCGTACGTGTACGGCTGTGCGTCAGATGGAAAGGAAAAAATATAGATTAGAGAGAAAGAGAGAGAGAAAGAGGGGGGGAGGGAAGCGGCGGGGAGAGAAAGGCAGAAAGCGAGGGAGAACAAGAGATAGGCAACAATCGCTGGATGCTACCGCGCCGATTCTGGTACCAGTGCTATCCCTACGAACCTCGTATACACGATTTTACATATTTTCAAAGTAACAGATAGTAAATTAATAGTAGAATACTAGAGCATACGAACTTGAATTCAGAACGAAGCGTTTATTCCTCATTCTGCTGCAAGTCGATCTCTGGTGAACGTCCGGGGAAAGATGCCCTCCAGTTCTCTAAACATCTCGCGCCTATCGCGTCCTCCCTCTAGCACCGTTTCTCTGAAAGCCAGCTATCGTTGCCCTGAAGAGTAGTAATCGATTCGCGATCATTCCGCCCGAAGCTCCTCGGCGTTGAGGAAGACAGGACCGCGAGAGCCACAGACAGCTTCGGCGCTGATGGAGAACGCTCGAAGAAGTATCTTGGAATCCGGCGAGATCGCGCGACGCGTATCGGGAAGAAACAGCGTGTTCATCGTGCACGCGCTTGCGTCACCGCTTGTCAGGCTTACGTCAGTCGATTTTGTTATTATTATGTATCATTATCGCACGTACTTGGTATGTATCTCGCTCCATCCTTGGCGTCATTCGTTCTCGTTTTCACATCCCCGAATCGGGAATTGCAAAAAAATCGTCGAATTTGAAGTAAATTCTGCCGGTTAAATATTTGCGAAGTATCCTGGGATTATACATTTTAATTTGTCATTTATATATTGTTTGTACATCAGTTCGAATTTTTCGTTCGCCGAATGTACATACTCGTATTCTATAAATGTTTAATCAAAATATTTATTTTATTTGATTTAAATTCGGTGGAAGAAAAAAAAACGCTAATATTTATTTTCTTTCAGAAAGATTTCGCGAAAATTGCAAAGTGGAAAATTTTTAAGAAACGTTTTCTTTATATAATATATTCATATATTTTTTTAGATAATATTGTATATAAATATTCATCTTTTATTCAAATTATTTAATTTCCGGATGTATAATCGCGCGATGGGTTTATTTGTCATTTTTTTTCTTTATTTTGAGTTATTTCATATGATAACTTTATTTAATTTATTATGATAGATTATATCTTCAGCAGTTCGCCAACAGGATCATTTTCTCACGCAATTAACAGATTATCATGCACGAGTAATGCTCCACGCGGCTTCTTAGCGAATAAACTTTGCTCCTCCTGGTCGATGCGTCGCACGCATCACTGACATAATTAGACTACGAATGAATGCATCATCGTTATAGAACTGTCAATTCATATTGTACAGCCAAGACTGTAGTCGAGAAAAATGCAATTCGGACTTCTATTATGCTCCAAGTATGATATCGAAGAACAAGCAAGCGCAATTGCGTATTCAGTGATATAAAAAGAGAAGAAAAGAAAACTATGCAAGATATCGCGCAGAACATTAAAAAAGAAATCAATTTGAAACATAGTGTCAAATTTCAATTTATTCCGCGTTTCCCCGAGTGACCTTTGATCGCTCCTTCGCTAGTAGTATCAATTATTTTTGTTTTATCCTTTAACTCGGCAATCTTTTTCCGCAACTGCGGCTCGAGCTTCAGAATCTCGTTATTAGGAACGAAACCGCGCGATTGGTTTTGCCTCGCAAGAGAAAAAAGAGACACTTGCGACGAGTTTTGCTCGTGAAATTAAAAATATCACGAAAAGAGCCGATGAGAAAGGATCGGTCCGTCGATGACTAATCCGCTCTACCGGGTGTGCGCTTTGAGAACCGCTGCGCTCCTCCGCGGCGCGCGTCCCGTGTGCAGCACTCTATTACGCATTCACCAACACACGTCCTCGAGCGTGTCTTCCATCCGAGTCGGGTCGAGCCGAGCCGAGGGGATCCGAGAGCGCGACGTTGGCGTCGGCGTCGACGTCGACGTCGGCGTCGTCGATGATGCCGAGCGGCGACGCCGACGCCGCCTCCGCTCACTCTGCTCCGAGCTGTCGAACGCGCCGCACCACCTCGTCCTCGTTTTCCGCACCGTCAGTCGCTAACCATCAGTCCTATCACGTCCTCCCTTCAACGCACCGCTCGTCATCGTCATCATCATCGCGTCTCCTCGCGTTATCCTCCTCCATTGACGTTCGTCGCTTTCGGAAGCGCGTCAGTTATTTCCTCGAAATCGTACGTTCCTCTGGCGCGCCGGGCAGACCGGGATTCCTCGCTAGACGACTAGCCAACTCCGATCGTCCCCCTCACGTTCACGTTGGTTCACTTCAAGTTACTCGACTCCGTCGGCTTGCCGGCGATCCGTCGATCCCACTCGGGATTCCCGGGGCACTCGGGGGATCCTCCGGCTGCGCGGTCGGATGAATCTCCAGGGGTGAAACTCGCGTCTCTCCCACGAGAGTGCCGGCGTGCCGGTAGACCTTTTCTCTCCGGTCCGAAACGTGTCCCCGGTTCATTTCGCCGATCGCGAATGTTGTGCCCGAGCCACTCGTCGTCCCCCTCGCACGAGGACGCATCTGGTCCTGCAATGGGACCGTACCATCGGCATCTGGCGGGCCCTCGCGAACGGGACGACGGTGGTAGCCGGAGTCGCGAGACAACTTAAGACGATCTTCTCCCCCCTCAGAGAGAGAAAGAGAGAGAGAAAGAGAGAGAAAGAGAGAGAGAGAGAAACCGCGAGGCTGCTCAGCTCGCGAACCCTCGCCGCAGTCGAGGGGCACAAAGCTGGACCAAGCTGGAGGAAGGATCGCGCGACTTCAAGGTAAAAGAGCTTCCCCGTCTTTACGACCCGGAGGACGGGTTCAGGGTTCCCCCCGAGAGTATAACTCGCGCATATATAGTGTCCCGTCCACGACGCGAAAAGAGGTGCTCCCTGTCACCCCCCATTCGTCCCCCCTTTTTCATCGCCGCTTTGAATCAATAATCTCCGGCCAAGATTATATGTAGGCTCCCCCCGCGGTATTTTGTATTTCGAGGACGATAAGAGAAATGTATCGAAAGGGTTTTGGAGCGGCGGGTAGGGATTGCGCTAGGATCGCGTCCAGGAAATTGATTTTCCTTCCCGCATCGATGTTTTCTCCCTATTTCTCTCTCTCCCTCCCTCCCTCTCCTCCCTCTGTCTCTCTCTTTCGCTCGCTCGCTCTTATTCTCTTCTGGGTTTAGCAACGGTGCGCGCGATATCAGTGCGCGGATTATTGATTTCCCCGTTCTCCCCGGCTTGCTTATGTTATTTTCGTGAAAAAGGTAGAGCGCAATGATCGTTGATTATAATACACGGTGAAATCATCTGCCCGCCGCGGAGGAAAGAGGGAGGGCCAAAAGTCGTTCCCGCGGTGAATGTAACGACCCAATTAATCTGTATTCCATGTTGGTTATTTCGGTATCATTCCATTTTACTCTGCGATCGTGTAATTTCATCCCTGATCTGTATATAAATCTCCGTTTCGGTGTTTTCATTTTCGTGAATCTTGACTATTTATATTTCGCTTATTATCTTTTCGATACTTATTCTTAATTTCCCAGTAATATCTTTGCTATAGAGCAGCACAAATATATTTACTTATTTAGAAATATAGATAGATATATAATGCGATATAATATATATAATTATTTTTATAAACATTAGGCGTATAAAACATTAATTATTATTTCATCGTTACATGATTTACATGACTTTCGTTTTAATAACCTTTGTTATTTACGCGCGAGATATATACGGACCATTGTAACTCATCGATAATTTTACCATCGTCCTTAATGTCGCAGAGAACTTCTAATCGATTATTCCTCCATCAAGAATGTAGAACTGTCCTTTAATCTTCAATTGAACTTGGTGCTTACAGATGGCAGAAACACCCGAGATGGAATCGCCTTTGGCCCGTCAGGACTGTTTCGTTGAGGCCCAAGAGGATTCCACCTCAGTGGAGGCC
The DNA here is from genome assembly GCA_011638315.1 of Tetramorium parvispinum. NCBI lineage: Eukaryota > Metazoa > Arthropoda > Insecta > Hymenoptera > Formicidae > Tetramorium > Tetramorium parvispinum. The sequence continues at coordinate 27,883 of VBVR01000830.1, read as the reverse complement.
GAGGCAGAAGCCGCACCGTCGCCGCCAGGCGGTACAACAACAACGATAACGACGGCAATAACGGACGCCGATGGCGACGGCGACGATTACGCGGCGCGTCCATCCGTCATGCTGGACTCGCGCGAGGATCTGGTGATGGTGTGCGAGAAATTGGACGAGAGATCGGAAAACGAAGAACCCGAAGCGAAACAATCGAGTGATAAGCCGGAAGAGGATCAACGGGGAGACGAAGAGGAAGTGAATATGGGTATAACGTTAGGAAAGAGAGCCAACGAGAACGAGAGAACCGAGAAGGACGAGATCGACGCAAAGTCGACGGAAGATACTCTTCAGGAACCTGAGGAAGAATCACCGACAACGTCCGAGGTTCGAGATCGCTACATCGAAGAGTGCACGGAGGTGTGGGAGAACGGGATCGAGAAGCCTGCGTCGCCGGATGTTTCCAGAAAGCGGCCGGCCGCGGGTGACTTCCTGCCGATCGGCGCAGAGATCAAGAGGATCGGTATCGAGATCTCGGAGGAGCAGGCGACCCAGCTGAGGAACGACGTCAGGAGGCTGTCGCCGGTGCTGGTGAGTCTACGGGAAAGGACTCTGGGCGAGGTGTCCCTGACCTCGGAGTCCTGTCTCTTCGGGGATGAGCTCGACGGTAGGATAACGCCGAGGTGTAACGACGTCCCGGCGGGATCGTTCGTGCCGAACGATTCCAAGATTCAGGACGCCGATCAGAATCACGGGGGGCAGGAGTTGGGCGAGGAGGAGGAGAAGGCAGCGATCAGCAGGATCGACGCTGGTCTCTCGGAGTGCGCGACCAGCGTTCTCGACAACGTCGAGGACACGTTAAACTGTGCGAACAAAAAGATGGATTATGACAGCGAGGGAGAAATTACGACGACGTTCGATGCGACTTCTGCGATACTTTCGAGAAGCGACAGTTTGGACGGAACGACGGAGTCGCGTCAGAACGACGTCGGCGAGGCGAATGCGACCGCGAACATTGGAAACGAGCTTTGCACTCCGACTAAAAACTGTTTTATCAAAACGGATTCTGCGACGCCGTCGAGTCCAGTCTGTCGCAATTTATCCGTTGTGCTGAATCGCATCGAGGAGGAAGATTTGAAGAAGAGTGCCCCGATGAACACAAACGAGAACATGTGGGAATATGTCGTCGAGGACAGCTCGCCTTTTTCCGACGAAAGAAGGGATTCCGTCGAGAAGGAGCGCGAATCGTTCGCCGAGACTTCGGAGAAGAGCCCGAAGAAACAACGATGGCAGGGTAACTCGTCTCCGATGACTAGATCGAAAACATGCGAGGTGATAAAAGATGCACGCAGTCCGGACAATGAACTGGTCCTGAAGAAGTGTAAGGTAGTGCTGGAGCGAATTGGCGAGGTCACGGGGCGATCGGAGAATACCGAGAACGGAATTTTGAGGGAGCTCGAGAAGGATGACGAGTCCGCGCCCGTCGCTGTGATCGGCAAGCTCGAAGAGAACGAAGAAGTAGTTCTAGCGAGTTTGGCCGAGGACAGCCGCGTGTCCAATGAATTGGATTCGTCGGAGACGATGCCGAGCTCGCCGGAGGAGACACCGGAGATATCTGTGGACGTTGCCGAGGGCGTCGACACCGAGACGGAGACGGAGACCGGCTCCGACAGTTCGGAGGTGTCGCCCATCACGAGCATCCGCCACGAGTTGCGCGACGTCGACATGGCGCCCGATCAGCTACCCTGCTCCGAGGGGGTCGCTCTGTGCTGCGTGGAGGCGATGGCGCCGATCATGACGAGATTGGAGGCCGACCGGCCGGAAGCGTACACGGAGGACTCCGCTGAGAGCCTGGCCTTGGCGACCGGCGCCAGGGATGAGGTCAGATCCGATGGGAGCGATTCAGGTCTTGGCAACGAGATCCCTGGTGACCCGGGTCCGGCACCTGCACCGGAAAGCGATTCGGAGACTTCCTTCCTCGATAGACTACCGGACGACATCCTCTCCGACAAGGAGAAAAGTAAGAATTTGCAATCTTCTTTCTCTATTTCTTTCTAATTTCGATGGAAGTGTCAAATAATTAAATTGTTCTGATTGTGAGTCATTTTAATATGTCTATTGAAATTTGGAACTTATTGATGAAACTATCAAGAATAATAGAAAATTGGAATTAATCGTTATTGAATTTTATTTTTTAATCACGTTTGAGCAGATTTTAATGGATTTTTTAATGCACGTATTGTTGTTCACGATAATCTTGGTTTAAAAACCACTCCATTCTAGTTTTTATTTTTTATCCTACTTTTCCGATGACTTTTTACTATTACGAATTACTATTACGAATACGCTATATATTTTTTCTATTTTATATTTAGTTTCTGAATTATATGTTGTTAAACATTTTAATTATTTAATGTTTAAATTGCTATCTGTACGCAGCTTATATTACTGTTTCATCTTTTACAAAAGCTCTTAGTAAAAGCTGCTTTAGTGCAATCTTTTAATAGGGAGATTGGTATTAAGTGTAAAAATTCTAGGGATAATCGTCCTACATTAGACGATCAACTTAAAGACTCCTTCAGATTTTTATTCTTATAAAAATGCGAAATTTTTAGATTCCGCGAAGATTCTCCTTACCAGTCTCGCATTTGCTGGTCGAAACTGTCCGGCGAGCGAGCAGAGCGCAACTCGATAAGCCTGGCATCGATTGTCAACGCGCGATACACCGGGTGTCCCAGAACAAGTGAAAAGCGCTGCTTTCCCGATAAAAATCGCAGTGAACTTTTCTCGGCGAAAATGTCAACCAGTCGACTTCTACCTCAGTGCTTAAGCCTCGAATTAATATCTCGTCGCGGTAAAACCTGCTTCGAAGGACGGAATAAGGAATTTTGTTATCTATCGACGAAGGAATTTCCCCATCGTCACGATTTAACTCGCGGGAGAGAAACTCTTCTTTCCCTTCGATAAAAAAACCATTACTATCCCCCGAATCTCTTTCTCGTCAGAAGTCGATTTCGAAATTTCGCCAGAAGAATTTGACAATTTGTTATTTTTTTCTCGATAATGCGCCAGAGTCTTAAGATTGGTTTCGCGATTGATGTGAAAATCAACGGAAAATCGAGCAGGTTTTTTCGTTCGTAGAAATCCCTATTAGAGGATTTACTATTTTGTGAGACGGCGTTCGTGTCTTTCAGGCGTTAATCAGTTGGACGGATACGCGACGTCCTCGGGGACGCCCGGGACGCCGGGCCAGCTGCCTCTAACGAGCTTTCGGACGCTTCCGGCCAAGAGCAACCTGAAGCGCAGACTGACCGACTGCATGGAGAGCGACGAGTCGCGGGGCAACGTCGACGAACCCTTGAAAAAGAAGCGCAACATCCACTTCGACGCGGTGACGGTCTATTACTTCCCCAGGGCGCAGGGCTTCACCTGCGTACCTTCCCAGGTAAGTCCGAAAATTGGTCCCTCTCTCTTACTTTTCAATTCGCAGGTAACCTTTGTGCTATCTCGCGATATGTCTCTCCTTTATGTCTATATCCTAACTATCTTGCTACGCTTGTAGCAGTAAGTGGTTCATTGAATGCCGCATTTACATTTCGTATCTTTTCGTTCCATTGTTCCGGAAGAGCATGAATATGGAAAACGTATTCCGTTTGACTGTTTATTCGCTATCGTTCTCTTTGCAATCTATACGCTTCATGCCAATTATGACATTTAATTGTCTTTTTATACATTAATTATTTATTATTGTTTATTAATTTTTTTCCCCGTCCTTCTCTCCCTCTTAATATTTAAGTGTGCACAAATAATCGAGGCAAGAGATATAATATTTTTATTTCGTTTGCCAATGCTAAGATTTTATTTATAAGGACCGCGAGAATGAATAATAAGCGTCCAAAGTTGTTTATGACCGGAAATCTTGCCGTCATTTGTAAAACCCCGTGAGAGTGTGAGCGGTCGAATTTATATGTAAGATACGATCGATCCCTCTTTCTTTCAATCGCGTTCACGCAAGACAACTCCTCTTACAATTCTACCCTCTATATCTTGCATCATTTATAATACTGTTCAATAATACCACGATAATATTCGCTATCGAATTTGTATAAGATACCGTCGATTTTCCCTTCTCCTTTTGTACCATAATTTTTCAATAAAATTCTATCATGATATAATATTCCCTATTGATTTCACGCAAGGTTTCAACCATAAAGGATACCATAATCACCATATAGAGAAAAAATGAACAAATTTTTTATCAATCTGACGTCTAATAGCGCAATATGTATTTTATTGCTGAGTTTATATTTTTATTCATTTGCATTACTATAATATTATTTTTTATTATCATAATTTCTATTATTAATATATAAACAATTTCTAGATTCGTACAAGTTTGAAATGATAAAAATATAATGATAAAGTGTTTTTATCATCAGTATACACTATTAGCGTTTCATTCCCTTGTTGTTTCGAAAGATTGATTCCGATCACACATTGAATAAACAAATAAACTCACGGTTGTACGTTGGTGCGGATTTATGCAAGAGACGCGAGAGATCGATTCTCCCGGTTTCAGGGCGGCAGCACTCTGGGCATGAGCGCGACGCACACGCACGCGGAGAGATTCTCGTTGTCGGAGCACGCAGCCGAGCAGAGGCGGATCCACCGCGCGCGCCTCGCGCAGTTGCGCTCCGAGCGCAATTGCGCGGCCAATTGCGTGACCGAGACGGCATCGAGCTCGGAGGACCCGAGCGACGACACCGATGAGGAGCCCAGCGACAACGAGGAGCTCGACATCGATAGCTATTACTTCCTACAACCGGTGCCCACGTGGCAACGTCGGGCACTTCTTAGGGCCGCCGGCGTGCGAAGGATAGACGCCGTCGAGAAGGACGAGTGTCGCGATATCCGCGCTAGCAGGGAACACTGCGGATGCGGCTGTAAGGGATACTGCGATCCCGAGAGCTGTCCTTGCAGCAGGGCCAATGTAAAGTGCCAGGTAAGAGAGAGAAGAAAAGAGAATAGGGTGGAACAATAATTAGAACTTTGAAGTACACTTATGAAGTACACTGTAGATTCATACAAGTTTAAAATAATGAAGATAAGAGATAAAATATATACATATATGTGTATATATATATAGGCATATATTATAGTATAACTATATTTATATATTATACATGTATTTTATGTATATATAAATATAAAGTAAAAAATAAAGTAATAGAAGTGACATGCAACTGGCATAATAAAATTAAAATAAGATAATGAAATGACCGCTAAAATATATACGGAAAAAAATACAGTAATACAGTAAGAGACGTAATATATTTGAAAAAATTTATAAAGTGTGCATGCAATTTGTGTATTTAATTTAATTACACGATGCTATTGGCAAAGAGCTCTATACGACAAATCTACATCTCTATTTCCTTGTTTCAATTATAATTATTAATGTCATTCCATAAAGAGAGAGAGAGAGAGAGAGAGAGTCACAAAAAGAGAATAAATAGAACAACATATTACTTTTGTAAATTACTTGAATACTCGAACGAGATAATTTATTTTTTATTTCTAATGAGACGTTTTAGAAAAAGAAAGCACTTTCTACAAATATGTAAAATTTAGAAAACTTTTATCTTAATTGAATGTGACATAAAAAATTAAGATGTTCTGACCTACTTTTTTAAGAATTCATGAAAATTCGTGTAAACTTAATTTTCTCCAATTTAAGATCAATGCGTTATATAATTTAAGATTAATCTACTAAAATTTTCTAAGACTACCGTTGCATTGAATCCTTCCAGCAATTAATATTTCCATTTATTAATACGTTCTAGTCAGTTCAGATCAGTTTAACTGATTGAAGCTGAAGGATTAAAAGATAAAACATGGGGCTCAATCTTTCCTTACCTGCTCTAAAAAAAGACTGACACTTTACTCAAAGAAGTGCGAAACGATTTTTCATTGAATTCGATTTTCAGGTGGACCGACCGGGTTTTCCTTGCGGCTGCACGCGGGACGGTTGCGCAAACAGCACAGGCAGGATCGAATTTAACCCGGTGCGGGTGCGAACGCATTTCATTCACACGCTGATGCGATTAGAGCTGGAGAAGAAGCAGCGCGAGGAAGACGGTGGCGGTGATCACGATCAGATAGTGGACAATCAGGGGCAGAACGGCAGGGGCGCTCGTACTCTCAGGGATATCGGTTCCTTAGGAATGGAAGCTTCTGTGGGCGGCGATGCGTGCGCGATCCCGGGTACAGGACCCGGCGGAGGTAGCTTCACGACCTTGCACTACGAGACAGGTCACGACAGTGTCGGAGCTGGAGTGGTCGGTTGTCAACCGGAAGTGCCCGGCGCGCGGGAGGACAGTCTGGACCTATATGCCATCAGGGACGACTGTTACGCGAGCGAAGACGCGGTGGACAGCAGTCAGTCGGTCGTCGTGCAGCGGAAGCTGCACCCGGAATTCGGCCAGGCCTTCCAAAGCTTCTCGCCCGGCGTGCAGAGCGGCGGCGCCGCCAACGGCGGCGGCAGCGGCGGTGGCGGTGGCGGTGGCGGCATGAGCTTCCAGCAGTCCTCGTATCAGGACTACGGATCGCCGTACGCGAGTCTACCGTCCTCGTCGCGGGTATCGCAGTTCCAGCCGCCGCCGCCGCCGCCGCCGCCGCCGCAGTTCCAGTCGCCGCCGAATCCGGCCGCCTTCGCGCACTACGGGCCCTACGGCGGGCCCCAGGACACCGCGGGCGCCGCTCTTCAGAGCGGCTGCGGCGCTCAGGTGCACCAAATGCCGCAGCCGCCGCCGCCGCCGCCGCCGTCGCAGAGCCAGCAGCAACAACAGCAGCAACAGCAGCAACACTCGTCCTACGACGTGACGGTGTTCGCCCAGGATGACACCGCGAGTACCGCGCAGTACACAAATCTCACCAACTCGGTGCAGCCGATGAACGCGACGGTGGTGCAGCAGATGCAGGGCAAGCTCGAGCCCTTCTCGGAGCTCCTTAGCGGCAGGTATTCGTACTACGGTGAGATGCACGAGCCGCAGCAGCACCACGGTACTTACGGTACTCACGGCACGACCGGCAAGGTCGCGGAGATGATCGAGCCCAGTCAGGTTGCCGGCGAACAACAGCCCGATGTCGCGTCCGAAGACTGCGACGAGAACTTTGGCGAGATCATCAAGAAGTCCATGGTGGAGACTGTATCTGCCTAGGATGAAAGAAGCCTACCTCGCGGGGAACTGTCCAGGACAAGTACTGAGAACGCTCAGTACGCGCCAAAAGATCGTCGCTTTTCAAAAGGGTGAAGCCCTTTCCTGCCCGCGCGACGAGCTCTGAGAACACGGAACACCGGCCTCAGCGCTCGATAGTCCGCTTTTCTCGAGCTCCTTGTCCAGATCGTTTGAACGACGGACTCCATTGAAGATGGAGACATTCGACGCACTCCGATCTTGATGGCTCGATTTCTTCAAAGCCTGGAAGATCGAAATCCTTTGGATCTCTTCCAATTTTGCGGTAATCACGAAAACGAGGACTTCGAGGACAATCTAGACAGAGGAGAGTACTCCGGGGTTGTTCACCCTCCCGTGCGATACAGGGATTGAACATAGGTGCCCTCCGAGGGAGACGGAAGATCTCCTGGGGCCAGAGCATCGCGTCTTTTGAGAGATCTCACCCCGAGATCGTTAGGGAATTTTACGGCTACGACGTATGCGTCCGCCCGGGATGGAGAGACTCGCGACGTCATCGTCGGCGCCGTCCTTAATCTTCAGGATAGATAATTCGCTTCGCGATATGAAAATTTTGCAATCCCTTTTTATCGCAATCGACAATTGTGATTTTCGTTTGCGGTAAAAATACGAAGAAGTAAAACAGCATATCGTGAAGCTGAGTTGACCCGTCCGACGCGAGGTCGACGACGATGCACGTCGTACGAGACGACGACGGGGAATCCGGGCCTGGAAGGTCTCGAGGTAAGGACCTCCGAGCTTCGGGATTCTCGTCGAGAATGTTCAAGAGCGATCCGTGAGCAATGGTGGGAAAAGATTTCAACGAGGTTGTGACCAAGAAATAACACATGGGATCAGCTTATAGATTGCAGTTTATAATATCTAACTTTAAGCGTAGGGCACGACCGACCGGGAGCGGGTCGCGTGCCCTTTTAGACGAGCCTCATGTCAGAGGCTGCATACGCGGATAATGTATCGATCTAGAGCGAATCTGCACTCGCTCTAATTCGAGAGAATCGTTCTGGAATACACATATACATAAATCTACAAATACACATATACACAGTTGAATTTTGAAGGTTTATATCATTTATATATATTGTATGTAATAATACAGTACATTGCATACAATGTACTGTATATCGAAATTTATATACATATATATGTATACAAATATCAAATCTGTATTCAATATTTTTATATTGAAACTTATATAATATTTATATGACTTTTCTCATATAAGTACTATATATATTTAATAAGCTATATATAATTTATTTAATATTTTATAACTTTAAATACAGTTCCGATTAGATTGAAGTTTACGTGATTGATTACTCTCAGTTTCTCACGTCCAAGCTTTTAGCGTCGGGAAATGTTGTGTGAAAGAAAAAGAAAATTAAAATTCTGCAAAGCGCGTTGCATCTCACGGTGAGGACGAAATTCCAGAGTGAGGACTTTGGATCTCTCGAATCGTTAGAGCTGCGAATCGCGCTCTAGAGCGGAACTTTGGAAGCGAGGCGAGCGAGGCGTGCGACAACGTTTCGTTGATCGCCGTTTTCGAGCGGCGTGGATAACAAGAACAAGAGTAACAAAAATGATAAAAATGTAAAGCGAGAAAAGCATACGCATACACATGACACATTCGTAGACGAGCGTGAAACGTGAGCGATTGTGATACTTGTGCATACGAAGAAAAAAAAAGTAAGAAAGAAAGAAAGAAAAAGAACGGTTCAGCGCCAAGTTCGTAGGTTAAGAGATAAATTATATTATATGGGACTTTTTTTACGCCGGTCAATGTAGAAGCTGCGAATGTTCCAGTGACGATCGACGACGAAGCGCGGATTTCGATTTTCTTCTCTCGCGAATTCCAAGCGTGAAGATCTCGAACGTGTCGAGCGCCAGAAGAATATTTTTTCGAAAAGAAAAAAAAAACAATGCACTTTTGCTCACGCGGACGATTCTTTATATTTATAATTATGCATGTAAAAAAATGATATATATATAAAATTGCATGTAAAATGATATATTTTAAAATTATATAAGTATACTTTACGAAAAATATAAAGTATTTATAGGAATGTATACAATTGTTATTTCTTTATTTTTATAAATAACATTATTTTATCATCGCGGTCAGACTCGCAGAATGATCAAGCAATTAATTTGATTGTTCGGAAAGGGACGTTAATTTTTCATACGTTATCGGCATATTATATATTGTTTACATAGATATGTTTTCCCAAATTATATTTCTATAATTATATATATATACATATATATAAATATATACATATAGCGACTCTCTAGAACAATCATACTTTTTTATAATTTGGCGCTCAATACATTTGAAGATCTCCGTTTTAAATTGTTGAACACATTTGTAACTGATATTACGGTGCCTACGTAATTATATACGACTTTAGTCGCGCGATTATCTCTCCACCCTGAAGAGGAGGGAAAGTGGTGAAATTCGACGGACACGAAATACGGCGAGAGATTCGACGAGGGCGAAGACGGAAGCTCAAGAGGAAGGGGGAAGAGGGAAATTCGCGCTTGAGGCTCCGACAGGCTCGGCTCTCCGCGACGAAAGGAACGGCTGAGAGGGAGATTCGTGAGGGGACACACACCGCACACCGCCATCACGCCGACTACCCTTTTGCACACCCGTCATCCTTCAAACCGACAAGAAAAGAAAAAAAAATACCAATCAATCGTATCCCCGTAGAAGACATTTCAAGAGAAACGGACCTCTCTTTAGCGCATCCCGGGACGTTGATCGCTGTGTCCACGATTAATCGAAGCACTTATACATAAGCGAAGCGTTAACGATACGACGATAGTATTAAATTTATACACACACGGATACACGTGCGTGAGTAAACGAGCACGCATACACATATACACACACTAACACACACATGCATGAACATGCATACCCAACATACGTACGCGTACATACATATACACTCGAAGCCGGACGTGTCAGTTCCCAGAGGTTTGCGAGGCACCCTTTTTCTTCTTCTTTTTTTTCATTTTTTTTTCTTTTCGCTCCCTGATCGCACTGGCGTACCTCACTGTGTTCATCGTCGATGATCGGTGCCTAACAAAATGAGCGAAAGGTAGAAATCGCCGATTGATAGAGAGAAGGAGAAAGAGAAAAGGGCATGGGTGACGAAGCGTTTCGAAAAACAAAAACGCGTTGGGAGGGATGGGGGGATGAGGGTGTATCCCAAAATGCGAGAGGGATATGACACGTCCGTGCGTGTGGCATTGAAGGAAAAAAAAAAGAATAAACATATAAAAGATTATACACGTATGTAAGTAACTTTTAGAGTATTTGAGTAAAAAAGAGGCATACATAGTTGATAGCGTTTTATTAAATGTTGTGAAAAACGTCTCTCGTCTGTCTGTCTGGTCTGTCTGTCTGTGTCTGTCGTCTAAATATCTGTTTCAGTTTCTTGTCTTCATTTCCCTGGCGCGTTTAACGTTAAAAGCGGCTGAATTCTCGTAAAGTCATTAAAAAAAAATTTTTGAACTTGGTTTTAACAAAATAAAAAATTCGTTCTATTTTATTCTACATCTTTATTATCGATAATCAAATTTGAAAATAAACAGCCGTATTTAGCGCTAAGAGCGTGTAACCATTTATGTGTTCTCACCGTACCTTTTGCTGATAGAAACCTGACACTCTCCAAAGAAAGATGTTCTTATCCATGTTATTTGTCCTGTCTCATTCTAACACGATGGTTCTTTTCTTTTCTTCTTCTTCGGTGCTAGACTATCTTAACGATGGTGATTTTAGAGAACTTTTGTTTTCTAGATATCTCTCTCTACAGCGATATCCTAAGTAGCAATATTTAGAACGTTTTCCGTTGTTTACTGGTAAACTTTAACTTTCTGGCTTTATTTTTTCCTAGTTAAATTTTTAAGGAACTTGAATTATTGACTTTCGAAGAAATATTAGCTTGGTGTAATATTGATCTTTTTATATACTTCATTGGATTAGATTGTAAACATCATTTTGAAGAAGTAATATTTATTTTATGATATATTAGAAGCCATTCGTACAAAAAGAATAAAATATGAACTGAATGAAATTCGCGAATACATAAACAGAAGCAAAGAATAACATTTACGGAAGAAAAATTTAAAAAAAATAGTCATGTAATATTAGAAAAATAATACTGTGACATTTTTCGATTTCACGGCGCATTTAAAGCAGTAAAATCTTCAACGGGCGGATTCAGAAATGGAGAAGCTGACAGTCGCTCCATTCTCTCCAGAAAGCAGCAACAAAAATGGCAAAGTGGTATAGCAATTCTAAACATGGCGCGAGAAATCTCTCTTTCTCTCTCTTTATGGGCTCACGGATACGAAATACAAACCTTGGAACCTTGAGGAAAGCAAAGCCTCGGATTAAACCAATAAAATGGTAAGATTTCATTGCCAAATTGCAAACAGAAAATGCAGAAATATTTTTTATTTTTTACTGCAAAAGTGAACGAAATTGGTTTATATATGATTTTTACATGAAAAGCGATTTTTTTTATTCTCTTGGGTTTATAAATTTGGTCCATTTTTTCTCATAAAATTTTAAAAGTTATTTCATTTATATACCTGAAAAATTTAAATTAAATTCGGTTATCTTAAAATCCATTTAAGATTGTTTTTTTTAATAAAATTTAATTTCTCACAATTATTAAATCTATTTTTAGACATTTTAGAATAGGATTTTAATTACTTTTATAACTTTAATTACCTAATTAATTTGGCAACTCGCAAGTCTGAAGAACATTAAATATCTAATAATTTGGATTAAAAATCTGTTAAATCAAAGTCTCCCTAAAATATCAGAGAAAATCTAAATTTTCCATTCCCGAAAGGGATGGATCCTTGGAGATTTCTTACTCCAAAATTAGGCGCCATTTTGGCTCTTTAGCGTCAAGCTTTGAGACACATCGATCCGTCCCTGGATGCCCTCTCCTCAACAAAAGCCGAGGGGAGCACCTCCGTTACAACAAATGGCGGTACCGTCGTAAGTACCTGCTCCCCACCCCGTATCTCGTCATGGTGGGAAAAAGTCCGTCACACACCGGCACACATCTCCGGCGTGACGGTGGTTGCCACACAGTCGCACACCGAGGCCCGATCCGCGAGGGAAGCTCGGGATCCGTACGGCTAGCAATTTTCCTGGCGCGTCGCGGCTCACGCGCGCGTCTCCCCCCGGTCCCGCCTCTTGGTTTTTCCTTTCGCAATCTGAAGAGCGGGGACCCCCGTGCAGTGGTCCCCCGATCTCCCTGTACCGTACCGTACCGTACCGTGCCGTTCCGTTCGCGGGGAACGGCACTCGCTCGCTCGCTCGCCCGAAAGAGAGAGAAGTCGCCGTCCGTCCGTCCGTCCGTTCGTTCGTTCGTTCGCGTTCGTTTGCGAGCGATTCGTCTCGAAAACAGCGAGATTCGAGGGTATCGACAGTGCGTTTTTGGAGCAATCACGCAGTGAAGTGAGTGAAGTTCCGAAGTGGGGGGAGATTCAGAGCGAACGAGGGAAAAGGAGAGAGGGAGAGAGAAGAACGACGACGTGCTCGGAGGTGTCGTTGACGTTTCATGTGTCAGTGTCCTCTCTCGGGCTCTCTCGCGCCTGCACTTGCAGCATTGTTCCCCATCTCTCTCCTCCTCTCGCTCGCTCTGGCTCTCGTGAGAGTGCGCGCGAAGGGAGCGACCCGAGAGGAGACCCCGAAGTACTCCGCGTGGGTACTCCGAGATATTGTCACTATATCGCGGATAGAACATAATTCAAACGTTCAAACGTAGCTCACGGTGCACTCCTAAAATTTCAAAATATTAGTACTAATACTATTAGTACTATTGGTACTATTCTTCTCGGATTCCTCAATTTGTCCCTCTCTTTCTTCACGTGACAGGATATCCCTATCCGACCGCTATAATCCTATGTCCCTAGAGATCATATCTATAATCTGATCCACGTAACTATCCTTTTCTTTCGTGATAGTCGAATAAACATATTGACAAACATACTTCAAATATGATGTTACAGAATTAAAAAAAAAAAGAAAAAATCTTTATCATATTCAACTATGATTAAAATGTTTCTTTTCTTTTTTTATGCATGTTTAGTTTCTATCTGATATTATTATCATAGTCTCTATTCGACTATTATTTTTATAATCCCTCAACTATTATTCTCTCATCATTAAAATTCCTTAGTTACAATTTTAGGGCATAAAGTTGATTATCTTATTTAAATTATTAATCGTCCATCTGGTATTATCAGTATTATTTTTCTTGGTGTTTTATTTCTACTATTAAATCCCACACTGTCGATTGAAAATTTACATACTAATAGTTTTTAAAATTTTTTTATTTAAGTTTGTATTTTTATTGTAAATAAATGTGTTTGTATTATCTTCTAAATCGTATTGCTGACATTCAACGCACGTTTTATAAATACAATTTTAAACTTAACCTTTAGTAGATATACTCTAGAATAATAATACATCTGTTTATATATTCAAATTCCATTTTTTATGTTTCATCTCTCTTTTCTCTCCGTTATTTTCATGTCAAGAGAAACTGACATATACGTGACATATGTAAATATATGTCCTCATATAACCGTTTTCGTACAGCCTTTTTTCTATAGTCCTTTCTTAGATATATTTCTTCCTTCCCTTGCTTCTTTATTTTTTTACCACTTTAAGTGGTAAAAAAACTTCGGACAACTCCAAATTCATTTACAATTTTCATAACCGTCCTTTTTCTTTTTTTCTTTCTGACACTTCATTTTTCCCTCAAAAGTGGCGTCCTGCACCAGAAGAAGCAGACAGTTCTAAAAGAAGAAGAAAGTACTCTTCGGCGTCGTGCGGCGCGATGCTGGATGACAGATTAGACCCGGAGCGGCTAGTACAAGTACAGTCCCTCGGGAACAGTCCCGTTTGGGGTGCAGGCCTCGGCGCAGAATGACGAGCGTCGTCGGCTCGTGTTGCTGCTGCCGGAAGCGAAGCCGCGAAGAGGAGCAACGAACAGCCCGGCGACGAAGACGACGACGACGAGCGACGAGTTCGGGTCCCTCTAGCGTCAGCGGGGGGCTATGAGCGCTGACAATGGGGACGAATCCTTGGTAATTATCATGCCTTTCTCTTTTTTTTATCGCCCCCACGTCCCCTCTCGCTAAACGCGCCGAGCGACTTTTCCATCCGTCATACGTTTATACAAGCTATGCATTGAGTTACATTTTCCTGTAGTCTGTCGTCGGAGGATTTACGTAAGAATAATGATGATCGTATCTAATCTCTTCCTCTCATTTAATTTTCTGTTTTTTTCCGCATATATCTTCTTTCAGTATATTTAAAAGTATGATTCCGCTCTTTTTTTTACATTAAAATTAGCAGCATATATGATTTGGATAATTGATATGGAAATATTTTGCAAAAAATATACTTAATGCGAAACTGCATTTTTTGATATACTCGAATGTTGAGTTTATTCCGCGGTCTCGATATTCACTATTAATTCCTTTTTCGTATCAATGTTCGAGTTTTTCCGATTTAATCAATTTATAGATATCGCTGTCTCTAGATACGCGACTTCGAAAAACGATAATGTATTCCGTGCTCGCACGCCGCTCGTTCTCTCCTTCTCTCAGTTTTCCGTCTCTCTCGCTATCGCGTGGAAGGATTGTGGCTGGATTTGAAAGCCCGTTCCTGACGTAACGCGGTCACGGATCGTACGTTTTCGTTTCCGGAGGTACGACGCTTGAAGACGCGATCAATAGACTACAAACCTGACAAAATTTGTTCACCGCTATTTCTTTATTTCGGCGTGTTTGTACCATTGGCAATTACTATTCCGACTCAGAAATTTTTAGAATTTCTGACTCTTAATAAGCATATAATAATTTAATTATAAATTAAATAAAACATAAATATTAGAAAAACAATAATAATTATTTATTATTATTTCTTCTTTATTTTGGAAAATCCTGAAAAGATCTACAAAAGTTTTAAATTATCACTTACAATTTTCCTGCCTGAACAAATAATAATTTATTTTTTAAACTAAATTCCTCAATATTCTAAAAAAATATTTCGAAATTTCTGTCGCTTCGAGAAATATTTATAAAGGATTTTAAAAGAATTGGGAATTTCCTTTGGGAAATTTTGTAAAATACAAGAATCATAAAACGTGCTTCCGAATAAATATTTCTATCTCAATAGAAGGAATTTTTCATGAAGGGTCAAAAATCTAAGATCTTCGCATTAATATAGAACGAATGAAAATTCTTTCGGTTTTCCTTTACATAAGTAATTCTATAAAAAGCGAAAGGAAAAGAGCAGCGCGTAGAAAATCTGATCTGCTGGCATTTCTTCGGCATTAGCTAATTAGACCCTAGTCAAGCCGAACCGAGAACTTGGCAGCCGTTGACCGGCACCGCTGATCGATTTCTATACCTTCACTTCCGCCGCAGCGTTTCAGGCGACAGTTTGCACGCGCCGAACCGTTTTGCGGCGTGCCGCCGAGGTACTTGTATCTTTATTGCATCTGGCTCGGCCGTGCAAAGCGGCGTAGCGCCGTCCTTGGTGCCCGGCGAACTTCTCCATCTCGGTGTTTCGCAACTTTCGCGCGATTTGTGTAGCTGAAATTGCCGCTGCTCCCCGTAAATCGCGGTTTCGAGTCGCGTCGCTGGTTTCCCTCGCACCTCGACTCTCCCTTATCTCTCGTGCGCATCGTTGGAGAAATGTCAAGGATCTCGCGCGTGCGAGGTGCCTCGTCGGGACACCGTAACACGGTGACTCCCCGTTCGCGGACACGACGCTTCCGCAACTGCCGACGTTAATGGGCAGAAAATTGCGGCACCGATATATCACGCCTGTGCAATCATCGCCGATGTCCCTCGCCGGTTTGACATTGGGCCTTGACACGCCGTCGCGCTTCCACGAACGTTATCGACGGTATCACCAAGTCCTTCGGCGCGCCCGTGAAACGCACGCCACACGTGTCCTTATCACCATTTGCCGTTTGCGATAGATCCTCCTAGATCAATACTGTCGTTTGTGTTCAACTTCGAATGGCGTTTCAGAACTATCGGGGCAGCCTCTATCAGTTGAACGTTTATTTTTCTTTCGAGTGAAATATCGTTGAGGATTAGATAAGCGGAAGAGAAGTTTTGACGAGAAGAATTCCAGTCTTGAAACTCGAATACGGTCTTATCCTTTAAAAAATGGATAAACTTCTCCCAGTTAAACTTTTTCCTTTGTGTGAATGTTGCAATTTGTTTAGGAATAAAAATATTAATAATATTATGTTACGATTAATACTTATCGTATTATCGTTATTATATAATAAAATAATAACTAAATTGATAGTTGATATTTAAAATCTAATCGTCACGTGTCTTGAAATTCAACAACGATCAATTTTTATATTTTGATATTGAAAGAATCAATCTTAGGAAATAAATCTTAAATGTTTTCGAATCCTCGATTCAGCAATTATCAAAGCGAGATTGTGTCTCTCAAAGCGACATGTCGTTCTCGTTTCTGCGGGACAGACAAGTCGTTTCTTCGCTCCAGGAAAGTTCTGGCGAGGAGCTGGAAAAGCGCGGCTACTTCCAAGTTGGGAATCCGCTCCAGGTCGGCTTGTCCGCTCCGACGAGCCGCGCTCCGCGCCCCGTGAGAGGCCCAAGACGTTTGTGGGGAATGCAAAGTAATACGTGTCAAGTCTAACGAGGCGCGTCGCGGAATGCAGACAGGAGGCGAAGGAAAACGCGCTGCAACGTGGGAAAAATTAAGGCCGGATCGAAATATAGCTTAACACCCCCCAGGATAACTGTCTTCTGTGTTATGCAAAATCCGTCGAGAACCATATATCCTCTTGCTCAGATTGTAATAAAAGAATATTTCAATTATAGAAAGATACAACGTTATTTTTCTAATTACTTTAATTAGGAATACCTTAGCTATATAATGTTGCAATTAATCTTGAAATTGAGCATCAAGTGTGCAAGTTAAGCAAACTTGAATGTGATCTTATCTCTTGAACGGTTCTTTAGATTCTTTTATAATAATATTGCAATTCGTATGAAAACTAATTCTAGTATAAAGATTCTATACATTAAATATTTTTTATCTAAATATAACTCATTTAATTGAGCAGTTATTTTTAATTTATTAATAACAATTTAATTAATCACTATTAATTATACTAAGTAATTTATATATGTATCGTGAATTATCATAAAAATGATAATTTATGTAATGTTGACGCCTTGAAGCAATTGCTTTCGAAGATTACGTAAAGCGCGGAATGTAAGAAATTTCAATATGCACACGCAAGTATAGCAAAAGCATTCTGGAAAAACGACGGGATGAAACTTGGCTGCGTGTTACAGTTTTCAAGGAGAAACCGCGACGGTCGCGCGTGCCGCGATATCGGCGTACTTTCGCAATTCCGACGTGCGAAAATCGCGAACGCGAGTAGCACGGAAAGGAAAAGAGATTCCTCTCGTTCCGTACCGTGAATTCAGAATGGACATCCGCCTTTCTCACGGCGAGACGTGAGAAGATCGGCTCGAGCGCGTTATAACTGACGCGCGTACTTCCCGCACACCTCTATCGTATCTTCAATTGGAGCAATCGTCTTTATCCGTGTATGGATCTACCCACACCTCGAGCTCGACTCAATTTCTCGCCGAGAATTGATAACTAGAATCGTCACAGCGAAATCAAATCGAATGGGATAAAGGAGGATGGCCTTTATGATTGTTCCGATCAGAAAATTTAGCCTCGATCTGAGTATTAGGTCCACTTAAAGTGATTAGCACGTTTTTCACGTCCGAAGAAGGCCAGGAGATGCGATGATCGTGACAATTATCCGATGACTCAAGCCTCTCTCTTGGAATTCGTGCGACTGAATCAATCAACCGATATGGAAGCTTTACTTCTTTTGGAATTTAAATCGATTATTTAATTGTTACAATTTCGATATATCTACGTTTATCCCTGTCAAATTTATATGTTGTATGTATAATTGGATATTTTATTTAAGTAGCATATATAATTATAAATTAATATATTTATTCAGAAGAAATTTTTATATATGAACTGAAAAAAATTCTGGTTAAAAACGGACGAATTAGAAAAATTTTGTAGGTGTGATCAAATATTCTGGTTATTATAAGTTATAAAGTATTAAGTTCTATTATAATAACTAAAATATTTAATCAATCCTACACGATTTTCTGATTCGCAATTTATAGTTTTTAACCAGAATTTTTTTTCAGTGTGAAAGTTATGTTTTAAGTGTCATTATTTAGAATGGCGGTAGGAAAAATATTAAAATAACTACTTAAGATGCCTGCTTTATTTAAGTGTGCCATATAAATTTCAGCAAATAAAATTAATTATATTCACATAATCATCTTTCACTCACAAAGATGTCAGATCGAGAAATGTCGACTTAATCAAACGTACTGAACGTTTAAGCAACCAATCAAAGAACTCCTTTTTGTGTTGATTTCCTGTCAATTGGAATCACTATTGACTATCACACGGACGTTCGTTTATACAAATGTTTGATCGCCGGCAGCTCTCGCCAGCATTCCGCGGGACTCGATCGCTTATTTCAATGCAACACATGTGGCACACTTCTATTTGAGGTTGCGCCCCACGAAAGGAAACGAGACACATTTCGTGCACAATATTTTCGAAGCGTAATAAAGAGAACTAATCAAATTGTCCTACGAAAAATAATCTCTAGATTAATTTTGTTATATCATATCAAACAATTAAAAGATGAATATTTTTGTTTTACGTCATAAATAAATTTTTTTCATTTAACATTCAGGCAGAATAAAAACGTACAGAAAAATGTAGTTAATTTAAAAAATTATTCTTAATTGTTTGAGGAACAAAAATATAGATAAAATGTTTTTAAATTAATATTTATAAAGAATTAGGGATTAAAAAAATGTGTAATTTAACAGCGGTTTGCAAACAAAAACTGCTTGCAGTAATTGATCATTTGTACCATCCGTATGCATCGTGGACATACAGTGATTATGAAAACTGAGGCTTCCAGCACGAATTTTTCTGCCGCGATTTCTGCCGATTAGCGGCGCGATAGTCCGGCTTCATCCGGATTGAACTTTAACTCTCGAGAGGCGGCGTCGAGACTTGACCGGCTTGAAACCACTAACTGTTTCGACGAGTTTAACCTTGACTTCAATATATCGCTTCCGTCAGCGGTTCTCGAGGAAAAACAGCTTGGTAAGAGCGATAGCATCATTCCGTTTCACCATGCGCCCCTTTAACCCCTCGCCGTCAATTTCGACCTCTTATCTTTCATCTTCGCGTATTTCACTTTGAGACCATATTTCATTTTTCTGAAAAATTGGACGCGCCGCAAAGAGCGCAATGAAGTAATGCCAGGACAAATAAATTAAATAATCGACAGTAATTATATTACCACGTATTTAATTCGTGTAATTTCCGAGAAAGACTTAAGATGAATTTTTTAACATCAGAAAATGAAATTCGCGCGGTGACGTATGGAATCAATTTTGTTTTTCATATAGATAAGCGTTAATATTGTGTAAGAACTTTAATATAATACTTTTTTTTAATTAAAAGAGGAGACAGTCTTGGACCACTATGTGTACGTGTGAGACACGCGTGATCCTGAGTCACGCTCACCTACGAAATGCTGCAACTCTTCAAGGCCTCTCATAAAAAAAAAAAACGGTCGCGACGATGATCTCGCGCGTTTCTAAAATGGGACTTACGTAGGTTTCTTATGTAAATTCGCGATCATTGTGCATTCTTCGATTGGGCCTGCGGAACGTAATTATCACGGCGATCGTATGTGTGCGCGTCTGCGTGTGCGCGCGTACATGTGCGTCTCGCATTGTGCGCGGCGCGGACGAAAGTAAAACGCTGAGAAAAATCGCGTTCTCCCGTGAGTTTCTATGCTTTCGCTAATCATGCGATTATCCCGCCGACTCGAATTGAATGGAATGAGAAATTGGACGCCGCGAATCGAGCGAGCGCGAGCGCAACGATTTATCCGTGCATGGATTTATCGACTTGCATAAGCAGCGAGGTATCTTAACCGCAGCGTAACAGCTGGTACAGATTCCGCCGTGCAATACAGCGATTGTACTTGCGTACGAGCGCTGTTTGTCGCTCATGTGCCACACGATATACATCTCGACTCGTGCGATTTAAAATTCATTAATGCTCTCCCTATATTAAATTAAACCGACTTCGATACTCGAATTGAGCTCGCTTATCAGTCGAAATCGCGCCGTGATAGACTTGAGTCAGCACCGCTCGATAACGAGAGGTGCGCAGGTTGATTACTGCTACTGGAGCACGTGTCCGCGGTGTTTCGTTACCGCGTGAAAGTAGAGAAAATTCACCTCTATCTGTATGACAGATACATTCACAAAAAATATACATACACACATGAAAAGAGAGGCAGAATTTGAAATATAATACTAACAATTCTGCAGGAGTAATTTTTGCCATGCAAATTTTACGTTTATTATTGCTGCACGTTTATTTTAGATTCAATGTTACTTTATAATAATTTTAAATTATTCTGATAGCATGTAATAATATAATAATTATTTTTTTCTTAAAATGAGAGGACCTCTCAATTTTTGAGAGGTCCTTTAATTTTCTAACTAACTTAACTTCAATTAGTTTCGAAAGAGAAAATTAATATTATAAAAATTAAAGTTAATGTAATATCAATGTAATCATCGTTCGAGCAATCGCCATTAATTTCCGTTTATAATTCTAATATAAACAATTAATTACTAAAATTAGTAAAATATTTTTGTTAATTCGTATTTATTTCCTTTACTTTTGTACACCTAAAACTATATAGTTGTTTGCTTTACTTTTACATTTTGCGAGTGTGAATACGTTAAATATTTCGGTCGCGCAACAAAACGGTTCCGACGGCCATTTATAAGTATATGTTAATTATTCGACTTATTCCTGAGTTTACAATTTCTTTAGTTTGGTGACGGTATAATTCTATAGTTATTCGAAAGACGCTTTCTAGACAGGAAGAGAAAAATAAATACTTTGCCAATACCGAGGTTAATGAACGTTGATTCGCGAAATTTTTGCCGGACCTCTCGAAGCTGTAGTCGTATGCGAGTGAACGACGATGCGAAAGTAAACGATCTGATCGAGCAGCTGCTCAGATGACATTTGGCAGAAGATCAGTCCATTGCCATTCCAGATCTGCGAGATTAATCCTATTCTTTTTTCAAGCATTGCTTTTTTAAACTCAAAACCATACAATTGTTAGAATTCTAAAAATTAATTAAATTAAATTAAAATTGAAATTCGTTATTAGGAAAATTGTTGAAAATAATTAATAATACATATAATTATAATTTTATATTAATATTAAAATTATTTTGAAATAATTGAAAAGATTAAATTAAGAAAAATTACGCACGTATTTTTAAGTTAAATATAAAATTGTTAAAAATATCAAATTAAAATAATGATTAACATTGATATAAATGATATAAAAACCAAGTTTTGTTCTAACAAAGAGTGACTCATGCTTATTTTACGATAATTGTCTCGAATCAGCAGTCCCGGCATTAACTACGAAATTAGCCAAGTTTTTTAAATGCGTATCGATTCGTTGGTCTCGTCTCACGATAACAATGACGTCGCCATGACGCAATTAACGGTGGGCGCGCTGCGTCACCCACATGACGTCTCGTTCGCCAGGAGTGCGTCACGAGTGCATCGTGTCATCAGATAACGAACGATGTAAGGAATTAACGGCGAGCGTTATTGCGGGTTCAAGTTCAATACTGAGAGCTTCGTTGGAAATTTACGGCCGCGCTCGAGAAAGCATCCACTTGTGCGATCAAGATATCGACGACGATCGAAGGTTGCACGCGAATTATTTCCTCAAGAGCGAGTAGACGAGAATCGTAATCGTGGCGCTTCCTTCGACAGGTCTGAATTTAAAGCACAACTCAAATATGCAATATAATTCAAATATTTCGTAGAAAATTTGCATTAGAAAAAGACAGGAAAAGAGACAAAGGCTCTATTTCTCTATATATTAAAATTATATTATTATTGCAATTTAAAATTATAATATAAATGTTAAAAACATGTAAATGTATATAAATTTTTGCAAAAGTATGATCTATATTTTAGCTTATTATTTAAAATAATTATTTCTAAATAAGAATAATAAATTATAAATTTAAATATTTATATTTTAATTGAATAATTATTTTAAAATTATTTAATTTGAAATTAAAATGTATTTTTAAATGTAAAATCAAAGTTTAATTGTCAAATAAAATTATTCGGATGGCATTGAAATTGTTATTTGATCGCAACAGAAATTCGGATAGGTAATTTACCCTCTTCAAATATGTCCGTAACTTTTATTGAAGGATACTGAAGAAGCAGCTGGTGGACAACTGTTCCCTATGGTTTAACTTCACTGTCGCCTGTCTGGAGATTGTCCCGCCACCCTACAATACCGCTCTTTCTCCCCAAGAGATGGTAGTACATACGGGAAAGATTTGATGACTCAGACCTTCATTTTATGGGGATGCAAAAGCCTGCTATTCTCTCATGGAAACGCAACGCAGCCCCCATCGCTTTTAATAATGAAAAGTAACCGTAATAAAAAAAAGAACAAATCGCGCGAGATCGAACAGAGAGATATTATTCAACGACCAAATGTATAACATGAAGGCAAAATGATTTCAAACAATTAATTTTAATCTGTTATTACAGCACAGTTATTTACAATAACTAAAGTTAAAAAAATTATTCTCTCATGTAGAAATGATTATTTACGAGAATTGTTTATCAAAACAGATGGTGGGAAAATATTTCATTTTACTGTAATATTAATACTATGTTATTATCAGCTACATTTATTCGCTTGACGCCAAATTAATGTCGGCCGAAACGAACGAAAATTCGCGTGATCATATCCAAATGAAGCCACGATTACGCGTAACCATGGAAGATCTCCGTGTTTCCAGGATTATGTGTAGAAAGCGTTAAGGGAGCCTCAAAGACCCACGGATGGTCACGCATGTGTACATACGCTTGTCGTGTGCGGTACAACTATTTCGAGCAAAAAGAACCTTAGTTCCAGCATTTTATATCTTTTATCCGCATAGAATCTTTCACGAGTATTATTATTATTATTATTATGATACATAAATTCGACGATAAATTCATTCATCTATAAGAGAAACTTTGATTTCTCTCCGACTCTCCAGAAGTTATTGTAAAAAATTCATTAACGCTTGTGTAAAAATTATCTTGTAAGTGAAAGATCTTTATTAATATTTGGAATAATAAATAAATTATTTAAAACAACACTGCTAAATAAATTTAAAAATAAATAAGCTCTGTCTCTTTCTCTTTTCTTAACATTTCCTATTAAAGTATCTGCTAATTTTATTTAATAAAAATAGAAATATTAGTTAAATAAATTAATCTACTAAATATAAATTAATTTTTTTCGGTTCTCACAATCAAACCAAATAAATTCTAATTCCCGATTACTACCAAATCGAAAGATTTAGGGCAGATTTATAATAAATGTAGTAAAACTAAAACCATAAGGAATTAATCACAGTTGAATATGAGAAGAATAAATAAATACACTGAAAAAAATTCTGGTTAAAAACGAACGAATCTTGTAGGATTGATCAAATATTCTGGTTATTGTAAGTTATAAAGTATTGAGTTCTATTATAATAACCAGAATTTTTATTATACTAACCAGAATATTTGATCACGCCTACAAGATTTTCTGATTCGTCCGTTTTTAAGAATTTTTTTTCAGTTTCTAATTAGTAAATTTACAGCTTAAGACTTTCTACACCTATTAGATTAGATTTAACGTAGCTCCGAAATCGATACGTTTAGGCGCGTCCTCGTCTCTTACCGGGCCACGGTGCCCGATATCAGCGGTACGTTCCTGACCGTGTAGTCACGACCATAGCGTGGCGGCATGGTCAGTGCATCCTCGAGTGCACGTTCGGCCGGGACGCGCGGCAGCAACGCGTCAGTCGGCGTCGGGACGGCGTGCGGTGCGGTCATTCCGTTTGTACCTCCGTGAACCGGTCGCGCGTGTCACGCTCGGCATCGTCAGGTGATCGCGCGCTGTGACAGTGCACCTGGCCCCTGGTCCGCAGGTAACGAAAATCCGGAGCAGCTGCTCCTCCACTGCCATGGCGGTTCCTCGCGCGAGTCACTTCGTCATACAATTGATTGTTGATGATTAAGAGAAACGTTAGTGATTAAGAGACGCTGATATCATCGGGCGTGTTTGTAGCCTCGACTTGCGAAGGACATCGTTCCGGGAGAATCTGACAAAGAGTGATGTCTCGATCTCGCGAGATCGTCGAAGAGATTCAGTGAGAATCGCTCGATCGATGCGTCGCTCATTTCTCCCGTTTCTTCCCAAGTTTCTGATCAGCGATTCACTTACGCAATTTAAACTCCATTTTGAAAAAACTTTTAAACTCTTCGGTTCCACTTTGACCTTTTCGAAGACTTGGTGCCTCGAGTCTGTGTCGTGCTACACGAGATTCCTCGGGCACTCTCACAGGAAAGTTATCGACGAAAACTCGTTTAGAGCGTTCCAAGAGGAAGATAGCAATTATTTAAATTATCGAGGTTATAATTAATCTCTGTATTATGTATTTATGCGTGGCTGTAAGTTCTTAGGCTTCCTTGAAAAGATCTTACTTTTTATTCGTAACTCCAATCGCACGCTGCAGCACGCACGCTTTGTCCGTGTCTGCAATCGATCCAGCTGCATAATGATTCATAACATCCAGGGAAGTAAGCAAGATCCATAAGTCCGATTTTCTTTATAAAGATACACAGCGTTTCCGCGAAATCGGAAATTACTCCATTGCCCTGGAGCGATCGATATTCTACTCTAATTGCCGGGGAAATGTTATTGTCGCCGTGCAGCGTTATATTTTAATGGCTTCATATCGATGTATAAAACATTCATTTACGATTTTTAGTTGCACTTAACTATAACGTTCTAAAAATCTAACATTTATTTCATCATTGACAAAAATAATATGTACTATTGAAACACGTAACATTAACTGTTTATAAATTTTCTAGAATTTAATGAAATCAAAAAGTTAATTATTATAATCGTATAACAGACAAGTATAAAAATTGTCGTGCATTTAATGTAAAAAGTCTTCTGAATGAGAACTTAGAGTGCAGAATTAGTTTTCAAAATTACGAAAATAACCTCGGTTTTGTATAACATAGTAAATAATAAAATAGCCTTTAGAAATTTTAACAATGCTATTCTCGTCCTTGAAAGCAAGCATACTTCTTCAATATAAATATTTTTACGAGCACGTCCACCCAGTTTTGTCTTCGTCGTCAAATTTTAGTGGGCTTTGCGCGTACGCTCGGCAATAAATTTGAAATATTTTTATTCGCTTTTTTACACAAATATATTGTGTGAAATTATTTTTACTCTTTTGCTTCTTTGCTCTCTTGACATCCGCGACTGTCTCACCCGCACGTAATCATTCCAATATCATTTCCGCTCTCGATTTCGCAGCTATTTCTCGAGATGATCTCAGAGTATTTCCCTTTTTCGAGGCTGTAATCGTTTTATTTAACGATTTTAGAAACTGTAGCTTTCACAGATATATATTTTGCATATTTTTCTCTCTCAAAGTCTCGTAAAATTTTCACGCGGTTTCTTCAGCGCCAATAAAGTCGGCATACAGTACCGAGGTGGAAAATTACGCGACAGAAATATTTCGTTCCATTCGGCCTGGATGCAGAAACACCTTGAAAGACTCTAACCAGGTATTGTTGAGTCGTGCGAGCACACATATATACGCGCGTGCATGCGTATACGTTCACGTGCAAAACGTTTCGCGTACCAATGTAACGTATGACTAACCGAGTAACCCATTAGTTAGGCATTCGCTTCCCATGACCGCTGACACTATTATTCTCCTCAGTTTTGACCGAGACTGCACTTTTTTATTCGAAGGAATTAAAAATGTTTTCAACTTTATTTCAATTTAAATAAATAAATTCTTCCAATAATTATGCAGTCGTTCAATAACATTTGAAATAAAATTTATATTTGTTATTTTTTTTTCGTTTGTTTATAATAACGTCGAACGATCGCGAATTTTTATTGTTCTCACAAACTCGACGAATTAATCCTCGTAAAAACTATTGCAGTTTACAGTAGGAAGGTGTTTATTGACGTTGACAAAATACTCCCACAGTGCTTTTGCCAAAAATCGATAGCTCGTAACGCCGCAGGGTAATTCGGTGGTCCATGCACCATGTAGGCACAAAGGGACAGGCGTAATTATTATAGATGGCGAGTCTAGGGCAGGGCGCGCGGAAACCGGAGCAATTAGGATCCTCCATTGCGGATGAAGGGTTTTACATGGACGCCATTAAAGCCGCTAAATGACACGAGAGCGAGAGATGCGAGAGGTGCTTTAAACGTGGGTTAAGCACTTCCTGCTGCCTCCCGCGCCGAACGAGCCGTTGCCTCCCTTTATGGACAATACCTGTGTTGCATAATGCATTCCGATTGCATGTGTTTCTCTCGGGAGTCGCATCGAGAGACGCGAGATCCCAGGTAGAACCAGATCGATAAATCGAGTATTTCGCGGACGTGCATCGTTGCAGAATCAGATATTCCGTAAAGGAAAATGTAATGAATAACATCTCTTGCATGTGCCAGAAAAGTTTCGGAAATTGATTTATAAAAATCGTTCTTCAATCTACTTTCTGTTTGCCCGTCCTTTAAGGATTTTTGCTACGAAGAGAAAAAATGATCGCTTATTATGTCAAATTAACGCCGCTGTGAAAAAAGAAAGATACAAGAGTTGTGAAATTTTCTCAGAATTGTTTTCTTTATTGTCTCAAATTTGAGACAACGCAGGAAAGAATTTTAATTGTTATCATTTAAAGTGGAGCGGAACTTTCAAGCGTATTTTCTACAAATGAATTCTTGTAAAACTGGAAAAAATTTTGTACAATCGCAAATTTTCTGTAGAACTAAATGTGATAAAAAAATCTGAAGTTACTTAGCTAATTTATACGTCTACATAAATTAGCAATAATCTACTTTAATGAATTTTATTTGTTTACTCCTCCCTTGAATCTTTAATTCTAAAACTTTTGCCGTAACGCTATTTTTAAAATTAAAAATGCTCTCGATATCTTAATAATTAAAATAAGTCCTTTTTAAGTCCCTTTTAAGGAGCACAGTAGATTCAAATCAAACTTTTATTAAAGCTTCACCTTCTTTCGTTTCTTCTGTTTCACATTGATAGAAAAAGAGCTTATTTTCTCGTTTCCCATTCAAATAGTATTGGTTACTTTTTTAATTCAAAAGTTCTCACAATAGAACGCGACAGTTTGAAAGAATTTCATTTTAAATAAGAAAAATTAAGAGAGAAAATTAAGGAAATTGCTACTCGCGCGCGTTTCCGAAAGGGTTGAGGTTGCGACGCACGCCCGTTGGCGCTCTCGTGTCATGCCGCGACGGGGCGTTCGTTTTATCATTTGCCGACGAGCGAGGCGTCGACGGGCATCGACACTTTTATCA
>VBVR01000829.1:13638-39779 GCA_011638315.1 Tetramorium parvispinum | reverse complement strand
TGTATAAAGTTTGAACATTTAATTCTATTTAAAGAAATACATTAATTAAATATAAAACTTGTCCGGCTTGTGTAATAAAAGAAATGTATTCATAAAATTTATAATAGATTTAATTTGAGCATTACAGTTAGAAGTTACATACACAGTTAGAAAGATTAAGAAAAGTCTTCGTTTAATACAAGAGAATTAATTTCCCTAGATAATAATAAGGACTTCAATATTGCGAACCATCATATTTTCAAAATGGCGCACAATGGATTGTATGTCGCGTTAAACTTGCACATGTAGCAGCAGTTGATTACTACAAGCCGCAAACGTGGAGGAGAAGGAGAGGCGACAGGGTAAGAGTAAGACGATACGACAGGGGACAGCGGGCGAGTCAGAGTAGATAACCAGATAATCCACCGAATCAGCAATTAGTACACATTGGAATAATTAACACCGATCTGCCGTTAAATCCTCGAGCAAGACACCTATGCCATGGCGGCTTCTCAATTACAAAGAGAGATTGCATGCTCGTCACGGGATGCTCCAGCAGCTATTATTTGCGACGCCTACGTAACACCGAAGTTGGCCGAACCGAAGCAAGAAGTTGCTCAACGGAGCGGCACACGTATCGCGTCGCGCGCGAACAGTGGATCAAGTAAATATGTAGTTTGCACATAGAGTTTATGTCTTTGATAATTACAGTCGCTTTCGATTAAAGTCACCTTGCAGAGCGGTATAATCGATAAATATTTGAATTTCTCTGCTCGCTTAAATATTACCGATATCTCGTATCAGTCGGCGATCTAATGAAGCAAAGCAGATGTTTCGTGCAACTGACGGTTATGAATTTTTTTTATATCATAATTATATCAATTTTGTGACACTTGACGGTTAAAAGCTCCTTTTCCTGCGTACTGAGATTTTTCTTTAATTACCTATTTCCTTTATCGAGTTGTCGTGCCGATCTTTATATTGGCGTCCAAAGAAAATGCAATTTCAGTAAATTGACAAGCGATTCGCGCAAGAGTACGTTCTTTTGATCGCGACCCACTTCCTTCTCGACAGTTTGACAGATTAAAAAGCCATGTAGTTATTGCGCGGCAGCGACTTGTATCGCAAAGATAAAACTCCAGGACCAGTAATATCAACGGAAAAAATAAACACATGAAAGTTTTACGATGTTAACGCGGCAATCGTCGAGGAAAGCGATAATGGCGCGACGTGGCTCTATTATTTGTCCGCGGGTATCTATTAGCATGTAAGGAGACGCAAAATGCAATTTACAATTGCAGCTTTGCCGGCACAAAGATCGTTTTTTTCCTCCTTCGCCCCGTCGAGCTTTCCCCATATTGCAAGCTCCGTAAACCCCCAGTGGCTCGCTTTGCAAATACACTTACCGGCTTTTACTGGTTTCGAGTGGCAAGAAGTACGCAATTTCTCCACACGTAATATTTTAACGATCGAAAAGAAAAGCTTGGCGAAACGTGCTCTATAATCTTAAAGAATCCGTTCATAACGTTGGAACAAACGAATCGTCTGAAAACAATTTTTTTATCATAAAAAAACGATGCATTTTGTTTTCTGAATTTTCAGAATATACTTCAATATATTAGCTTTGAATATAAAAAAGTTGACGGCTTGCAAAGTCTTTTCTTCTCGACTCTCCCAGCGAGTTGTAACTTAATTTTACCACTTGGAGAAAAGAGAACGATTACAATCAATTGTTCCTTTAAGTATATCAATGATAATATCGAGTACTATGGAGGTTCCTTTACAGTACATTCCATACTTTGTCGGCGCTTTAATTAACCCCTTCTTAGGCTTTCAGCGAATAGGCAGGCTCGGGGGTATGAAACTCTGCCAAGGAAATTCCTAATGATTTCGCATCTGACGGTCTCTCTTTAACGAAATGAGTTTCAATTTGACTGAGTATACACGCGCTTCCTCATTCACTAGTTGATGGGGGGGGGGGGGAAGTATTTAAAATTCCCAACTCGAAATTCCAGTCGTCTAGAATAATGAGAATATTATGGATCACGTCGAAGTTATGATTAATTAACGACTCGTTACACAGAAATCGCAGGGTATATTAATGCTCCTCGAGTGTAATTTACTTTCTGGAACATTTCCCTATATAAAGTCAAATTTAATTGATTTATTTCGTATTTCTAGGTATGGTATCGTGATAGTCTTTAATTTTATCGCCTTCCTCCCGAAATTGATGGCAGGATTTCTACCGACGAAAAATAGACTTTAGCATTATACAAAATCTATTCAAATCAAATCTATTATCGAACGTTATTATTTATTATCGTTGTATAATACGAAATAAGTATTCGACGAAATAGGCACGATAAAAGGATGATGGAGGAAGTAAATGATGATCGTAAAATAACGGTGAAGATTCAATTACGGACTCTTATCAGAACGAATCGGTCGTGCATCTTGCCGCGAGCTGCATGGCGAGCATTATCATAAATCAATTTCTGGTGGGCGTCAGAGGACACCGAAGTGCGTTAACGGTGCCATTTCAGCCGCTGCAACATGCGGGGCAAATGCTAATTGCGGACAATCCGAAACTGACCGAACGCGGAAATATCAGCGGGCGTTCTCGCGTACTGGCGGTAGCGACATAAATAAAAGATTTTTGCGTTTCAAAACGTTAATTCGCACATCGCGCCGCCATCTGCCCTGTGCCTACTCGCGGTAAAGATATTAACATATGAACGGGCCAGTATAGTATGCATTAACGTGCAATATTCATATGGAGATTTCACTCGAAGAGTATTATGGATCTAACAACCCGTGGCTAACCTATTTACATAAATGATGACATCCGGCGCGATTTAGTTCCACGGTGACTTATGGACCGCCACCGTCGATGCACCGGACGTGTAAATGCATCGAAATAGTCTTCGATCGATATTTCACCGTGCTACTGAATCGTTCATGAAAGAGAATCACGACATGAAGGTGCGAATTTGTAAACTTTCGTTTCCTATATCACATCGTACTATATTTAGATCAATACTAAATCATTTAAAATCAGATCCATATATATTTTGAAAATAATAAAAAATCAAGAATACTTAGAAATTTTTAATTCTTTTCTAATTATAGAAGAATAAAAATATAAAAATGTCATTGTAATTTTAGCACATTTCCTTTTTGCTCTAGTAACACATGTGAAAAAATCGCGTTTTCTTTGACTTATTTATTTCATCGATATTCGCGAGTTTTCTATTACGGAATGAATCAACTACCGCGTCTCCCACTGCAGACCGTCAAATGGAGATTGCATTGAGATTTTCCTTCATAGGAGATTAATTGCTCGAGAATGTAGCGCGCTTTTTTTATTCAGTGCGAATATTAGCCAATTTCGCGACAATCGATACCCCTCTCGCACATGTCGCGATTGCAACAGTAATTCGTGCATTAATTCATCGATAAAATCTTCTGCCCAATAGAGCTCGAACGTAATTCCAATATGTGGAAGGAGGGAAAGCCGTTTGCTGTTAACGCTACGTCGATTATCGATATTTCGTCGTATTGTATATAATATCGTGTAAATAATTCTACCATATTTTGTGAAATGTAATTTTTTAATTCATGTATTGTGTATGTAACATACATAACAACAAAAGTTACGAAAAAACTTCTACATTAACATTATACCACGTATATTTATATTAATTCCTTCACTGAAAATTAATTAATTTTAACAAAATAGAATTTATCCCTTCTTCCCTTCTAGTTTTTCTTTTATTATTATTATTATAAATGTATACATAATCATTTTTTGATCTGTTTAAGTCTTCGTTTGAAAGAATGTTTACATCTGCTTTGAAAAAATTTGCATGCGGCATTTACGAAAAAAATTTAATTCACGTCAGCCGCATGAAGAGACGAATCTGAAAAAGTTTCTGAATAAATAGGATGCAATAAACAAAATATAATATTCCGAGCCACAACTGTGCAGAAAAAAAGCTTTAATAACGAGGATTGTGGTTAGCCATGACGTTTACTTTTCGTTAACTAAATTTGCATCCGCACCGCGTCGATAAACGTCGATAATGATTTTCATTCGATCGATAGGTGTCAAAATGACGTCGCGTGCGTGACACGCATTTCGCGCATTGTTCCACGCGTTGTTCCCGGCACGTGAAAACGTGTGCACCAAAACTTCGTGTCCGTGCCTCGGAAAAGCCGGTGATATTGCTCCAATATTCGCGTCGATTGAAGTCAGAACTTGTAAAGAGCCACCGAGAGCCACATGGACTGCCGCGTGTATTAACAATATGAAATATTGAATAATTCAAGGATTATCCTTTTTATGCATAATGTGTTAATTTCTTTCTCGATTGGAATTTCCCGTTTGGAAATTCGAACGTCACGTTAATCACAACTCGATTAAAAAAAAGGTGAATTTAATTAGCACATTATCACGCTATTTACGGACTAATTTATTCTACCCTATTCGAACGTAGATATAATTTCCATTCGCGCCCGAAGGTAGAGGGAGCATAATCCAGCAGTTATAATTTAATGGAAAACAATGAAAACGGCCGACAATGGGAGAGGGTGTTAGCGCATTTACGATTGTGCGATATGATAGTACGAGGCAATAACGGTCGAAAAGAGAGAGCCGTACGCGTCCGAACGAGTTTTTCATCCGTCCGAAACCTTTCGGCGCTATGATATTTTCGGCTCTATAACAATATCATAGAACAGCCCCGATGTTATTAAGAATCGAGCTTCGTTTACTGCCGCGACAAAAAATACAGTAAAAGTGGCGGCCATAAAAAGTTTTCGGGATCGAAAAACTTTTATTCGTTTTCCACCCATCCGTTCTCAGCCTCTTCCCTTTCTGCTCCTCCCGCCCCCTGGCTCGCTTTGCTGTTCCTTTCTCTCCTCCTCACCTTCGCTGGTGGTCGCTGGCTACCACCACCGGCGGGGAATCTCTCTCTTTTGTGGTGGATCTCTGTGATCCCAGCTCTCGTTTACTAGAATATCACATCTGCCGTTGGAAATTGAGAATCGGTCTCCGCTTTTAACGCTGAATGACTTTCATCTCGCATCGCACTCCATTTTTAGCCGAATGAAGATCGGTACACGCGCCTCAAAGATTCTCCCTCTTTCCTGGCGCGCGTGGAGTTTTACGCGCTCGTCCGGCTTATTTCAATTTATTCCGCCGTCGCCGCTACCGCTGCCGCCGCCGCGTCGAGCGTATACCATTACGGTGTCACGCGTAATAAACCACGGGACTTGAATAATAACTAGACGCGGAGAGTCGTCGAGTCAACGCGAGTCACGCGAATGAAGAGGAAGACAAATGGCCGTGGTATAACGAATTGTGTTCAGCTTCTCGAAAATTTTCCCCGGTGCTTAGCAAGAGAGTCCCCACTTATCAGACTTTATCTTTCAATCAGAATCGAAATCTAACGCGACGAAGATTAATTTTGTCGCGATTTTTGTCTCCGTCTCCGCTTTCGGGAGCCATTTTTATTCCGAGATTTCGATAAATAAATTATAGCGCCGCGTTCGTAGCACACGAAATTCGAGGCGAATGGAGAAGGATCGATGACTCAGATCTCGGATTCCTTCATCAAGACTCTATTTCCTTCTCGAATATCTCACGGTGAGAACTATCGTCGGATAGTTTGATCGTACCGTCGGATCATTTCAGTTTTCTAAAAAAGGAACGCCACCGAGGACTCTTAATATATCCTTGAGAGTTCTTTCAACGATTCACCGAAGGGATTTGATATCAAATCGGACGCGTTCCAGTGGAATGGCACGTGAAAAATGAAAAGGATACGCGTCCGTGAGCGCGAGCGGGTATCTGCTAGGGAAAAAGATCCGCGTATGGTCAGACAAGGCGAGGAATATAGAATCGACGATGCGTGGCGATACTGAAAGCTTTGTTCCAACGTGAATCGTCAGATTGCCCGAGTACCTAAACAGATTTCCGTATAAAGTGGAGTTAACCGCCAAAACTATCTTTAACTATAACTCGCAAAAATGAATGTTTATCTCTCCCGTTAAATTTCGTAAAATTATATTTCATTCTAAATAAGCTTCTGGCCTAGAAGCACGTAAATTAACTTACGAATATAGAGAATTTTTCGAGTTCTCATAAATTAGAATATACTTTTGAAAATATAAGATTAATTTTACCCTCTTTCTCCAGGATTGATCAAAAAATATTGTAATTAAAGTTAATTTAGGAAAAGCTTTTTAGCTATTTTCGAAGATTAAATTGCTACTTCACTTTTAGAATGGTGTATTTATGTTTCGTACAATTCAATTTTCAGGTGTGTATTGAGGGAACGCTCTAAAAATTGCAAAAATTTTAGCGAAGGAGTGTTAGATCTTAATTCTATCTCACAAAATTCTGCGATTCTATAAATGCACCGTCAATTTCTCACGCAGGCAAAAAGAACACAATTTCTCGCGTTCCATTTCTAGCTCGATCTATAACTTTTACATTTCTATTTCAATCGACACAATCGCAACGTGACGTTACCCAGTCGTCCCGCGCATCAGCGCGCGCGCGGTCGCTTCGTTTCTGTTATCGCGGAAAGAACGCAGTGGCACAGCAGCGATGGTTCGTCAAATCCCCGGGATAACGCGTTACAGCGGTCGGCGTATAAATTATGTCGTAATACGGGATGGGCGCGCTACATGCCGTGGACATCGTTAATATGTACGTGGGTACATACGCACAATCTCTCGCACACGACGAACGAGAACCGATGCGGACAGCGGCGCCGGCAGGCGAGCTGGTTTCCCTCTTGGCCATACGTTATTAGAGCAGTTGCGAAACGGAGGTCCCTGATAGCGATGCGGCACAACCGAGTCGAGAGATCGCCCGCTCTGTATGTTTGGTCCGGCTACGAACGCTGGCTGCCGCCCGCCCAGGCCAGATTTGATACGACAGCATTGTGTGCGCTTCCGACGAGCAAGAAGGATGCACGCGCGCGCGAGCGGATAACGCGCTGCGAGTCGCATACTACAGGCGAGCGGTTGTAACAAGCCGTGCGTAATCGCTATCGCAGAACTTCAGCGATACGCATCGACGTCACGACAGTGTGCGCGCGCGCTCCAAGGAGGAATGGAACGAGTTACGGTAATGCGCGCGCTCGCGAAAGAGATAGTCGAACGAGAAATCCACTCCATTCTGTTCCTTGGTCTCCACGCTCCGGCCCGAGCTCTTTTCCGCCATCGCGAATGACTACTTAATGCAGAATCACGGGTACGGAGCTAAAATTACAATTTCCACGTCTACGAGAAAGAGAGAGGAGCAGTTTAGAAGATGAACACTTACAATTAAAAGCTTCGCAGCAATAGCGAGCTAATGCATTTTTTTCTAAAGAACTTTTCAGATTGTTAATCTTGAGCCTTCAAGTATTCGCGCCGGGTTTTAATTTGATTTTTCGTTTGCGCTCCTTTATAAAGAAGAATGAGGAAAAACTAGTATCAATCTTTTACTATTAGATCCTTAAGTTTAAAAGGATATTAAGACTACCTTGTAAAACTGTAAAGAGGTAACCGGTGTCACTAACACGTAGGTACTCGCGTAACTTCCTTCTCGAGTACTTAAAGATTAAATATCCGGAAATTGTTATTATTTCACTCTCCGAGTATTAGCTGCGGAACAGGATAACTGTGCAAGTTGAAAGAAAACAAGTTGCGGAAACGTTTTGGAAACATGAGTACTCGCGTATCTCGCGCCAAAAGAATAAAAACATAAGAAGCTAAGATATAATCGCAAAGATTATATAAATATAAATGGCTGTTTAAATGACACATTCATCGCTACGATGGTGACCTGTGTTTTTTATTTATGTCAATCAGTGATAGTTAAATAAATAAATATATTTTTGTATAATTCAATATGATATATTGTTTTTATTCTTTTTAACAGAAATATCTAATTTAGCATGAACGAAAAGTCAGCTAAAATATGGAAGTGTGAATGTGTTACAAGAAAGTATGCAAAGTTGCATACTAAAAATTATGTAACCATCCAGAAAGATCACTGGCGATAAATAATTAACTACTTGAATAACAAAACACAATAGTTCCTAAAACGCCTATTGCGTTTTACGGTATTATCTCCCACTATTGTCGCGCGGCACACAAATCGCCGAAATAAAGGCTACCGAAAAACACGTCGCACGCAATATCGACGCCGGTTTCAATCATTCCGATTCGCGTTCGCGCTTTCCCAAAAGTATTTCGTGCGCGATCGAGAGCGCACTCATTCGTGGTGCGAAGGAAAATGTTTGTTTACGCGATTGCAGAAGCAAATGGTTACACGAGAATGAAAATAATCTATTATAGGAGAGAGAAAGAGACAGAGAGAGAGAGAAGAGGACACACGTTAGAGCGCATCGCCAGGAACGGAGATCAATAGCGCACTGTTGGAAAACTCGAGATTTTCCACGCTTCCGCTTCCCTACCTCCACCTTTCCGTTGTTCGCCGTCGTTCTGTGCATTATGGGTGTACTTTTGCTTGTAACGCGCACGCGAAGTAAACGGGCGGGCGCGTTGCAAACCACCTACCGGGAAGACGAACCGGCTCGTAAAACTTTGGCTCAGCCATTCGTAAAAACATCGGTACGCAGAGAATTTACTCTATACAGCCATTGCAATTTTGCGACAGACAAAACGGATCAACTTTGTCCCCTCGATCGACCTAGCGAATCGCACTGCGACGTTTGTCGCGATCCGTCACGAGAGAAATCGTCGAATTTGCAAATTTGTTTTTCGTTAATCTTCTCTGTATTTTTTTTTCCTTCTCTCTCTCCGCTCGCCCTTTTTCGGCGTTCCCTGAAGTTTTCGATTCGATGTTTTATTGCATCGTTACACACAACGGCCTAAATTTCGTCCCGTTCCCTCCGAACGAAACGACCCTGCCGTGAAATATTTCACTGCGTAGCTTCCTTACTCGCATTCGCACGCGCGAGGCTCTAACGTTTCGCAATGTCGCACTGTGTGTACCTACGGTAGAAATGATTTATTGCCGAGTGCAAATAAATTCCAGCAGCCGGCTTACAAGAGTTCGCGTCTAGTTAATACGTCGCAAACGGTGAAATTTATTATCTATAAAATACGTCAATCACGCCGGCGCGATTTTATCCGGGCGCTCGTCGACCGCGTTCGTGCGGACCGTGGCGTACAATAATCTCGTCGTCAAACGGCCGGCCGGTCGGCCGGGATCGATAAGTGCATCGAAGGCAAATTCGAAAATATATACGTATATCCGACCGCGGCGCATTGATTTATGCATCACGCACACGCTCGAGCGCGGCCGATGGCTTACATTATTTTTAATCTCGGCTTGATCGCGCCGCTGTCATTTTCGACACAGCGCCTGTGGATGGTTCAAAGCCGACGCGACGCGCCGGAAGCCCGTCGTCGTCGTCGTCGTCGTCGACAGGAATGCGCGTCCGTCTCGTTACAGCGCACAAAGCCCGCAAAGTAGAAATCCACATTTTTCTCTTAGAAACTCTTTCGGCGAGTGCAATTGAATAAATACTCGTGACCTAAATAAATAAACGCCGGCGTTACGCTGACAATAAATATCGGTAAGCACGTACGGTAAATCTCTATCGATTCACATTCTCTTCCTGTTCCTGATCTAGTCTCCCCTTTTAAGATATCTCACCCGTATAAAATCACATTCTCGCCAGCTGTGTAAGATACGAAGGTAAGGTACGAGTTTCAATCGAACACCGGTGGAAGTTTTTTCGGAAGGAACGAGAGGAATCTCGAGATATATCGAGATCTGTAACGTGCCGGAAAATTCATCACGGAAATTCAGCACGGAGACGATCCATCGGATTAGCATTGACATTTCGGCGATGCCGTCCGAGCAACGCGAACGATACGCACGTATACATCGATAATTTGCACAAATTACTATTCGATGCGAGCATAAACAATCGCGACATTAACCGTAAGCAGAATCGCGGCCCATTTTTGCCCCCATTTCCCTCGTGCTCCGCCGAGGTTCACAAATCTCCGTTTAATCGTGTCGCGATTACCGCAATAATCGGAATAGCGGAAGCGTCCTCCGTGTTCTCCGAGAGTTTTGCGCGATTAAACCGTAACGATAAAACTATTGTGTCGCCGCCGACAGACGACCGGAGTAGTCCGAGTTGTCTTCAGACACGAAATCTACGTATTCCCGTGTAGTAAGCTACTCACAGTCGCGACGAACATTTAACAGCGCGCATAAAGAAGCTCGTATAAAGTGAACAGCGCAAAACGCCCATAAAATAAATATAGTGTCTACTGTATACAGACTGACTTTTTTTTACGCGCAACAAGTCCGAATCGTCACGTAATTTCGTGCACGCGTACGTTTCATTTATTTGTATACAGTATAAGTAAACATACATATATATATACACACACATATATATATATGTGTGTGTGTGTGTGTGTATGTCGCAGGTGTTCTTGTAATATTGAATAATTGTACAATGTTGCATCTCGTCGATGTAAAAGTAGTGTTTAATTGCGATCGGTGGTGCTCCGTTTCGTTACGATCGCGGCGATGGAACGCATACGGTGAATTAATCCGAAATTATTCATCGCAAGAATACACAACGTTTCACTCGGCGTTTCATGCAATTTATTCTGCGTGCATCTCCGAGAGCGTGCACACGCATACACGTAATGTGACGTACGCGATACACCGAATGCATATGCGCGACCCGGTCCGGAAATATGTATGTGCGCACAAGCGGCGAAGAAAACTGGGCCGACCCGATCGCATTTCGTGTATACGGGCGATAAATTACACGTCGCTCAAGCGGCGCACGATGAATGGAGTCCAGCCGAAATTCAAAAATCGTGAAAATTCGCCAAAAAAAAAAGTATTAAACCCGATTTGTTTTGTTTTTATCATTCGAGTCGCGCGATCGCCAAAGCCAATTACATCGACACTTTTCGACCTGCTGACGTGATCGCGGCAGTAAAAACGTAATGCTGACGTAATGTGAGGATAATACGTCATTAGCGAATCGTTATTTCCTGCGGGATTCCTCCGTTTAATCGCTCCTTTCTTGTCGAACTTCGTTCTTCCTGTTCAACTGATTACGAGTATACAATCGAAAAATGACCCAAGTATTTATAACGGACTAATTGCGTAATTGCGTTTCTTCTTTCTTTCGTACTGTCTTCAAAGGGACCCACTCTATATCGACGTTTATCACACGGAAAATAAAATTATGTAACTTTTTGTGCTTTAATTCATAAATAAAACGATAGATATTAAGCTTTTAATTAAAAAATTAGGACTTGAAAGCTCGAAGTGTCTATTTACTACTGAAGAGAAAAGTAATTTGATTGATGACATCAGAACATATACTTAAGATGTGATCGGGAAGCTGTGTTAATAGTTAATTGCCAACATGTCGGATAGTATTCATGTGCAGCGTGGCGTGTAATGTAATTTGGCTGTCAAATCTAGCAGAACGCACCGGTAATACACACACGCCCGCTCCGGGCAAAGGAATTGTATATTCCATCTGAATAGATTCACATCCGATTCGGCATTTTCGCGCAGCAAGAAAATTGATGTCGCGCGCGGTGACAGCCGCGCCGCAGATTTACCGTAACGCAATCGCCATGATCGTTGTAATTGAGGCGGGCCATCCATCTTACATTTGTCGGTCGATGAAATATACTTTATTACAACGTGGGAACGTGGTGAGAGGAAAGGGGGGGGGAGAGGGAGAGAGAGAGAGAGAAGAGAGAGAGAGAGATGGACCGCCACGTGCAATCGATCGCAATCGGACCTATAAAGTACGTGACATACGACACAATACGTTGCGACTGGAAGAAACGGTATTCCGCTACTTCTTCCGGTGTGTGCGCAACGTTTCCCATATCCTCCGACGACAGGTGGATCACGGAGGAGCATCTCCGACAATCTGGACGGACGAGACGGACGGGACGGATGGACGGACCGGAGAGTGGGTTGAGAATTGATTTATCGGGACGATACATCAATTCTTTTAGCGTATATATTACGGCGCGCACCTCGACCGCCGTCGAATGCGAGAAATCAATTATTATGGAGTGAGCGCCGGGGCTTCCTAAGATGCTTCCATTTTTCCGCTGTTGCCTCTCCGCCAAGTTCCTTTTCTCTTTCTTTCGTTCTTATTTTTTTTTTACACGCCAAACTTTGGCGAAACTTTATTATCAACTTTTGTTATCAAAGTTCCCAACTCATCTTGCGACTGGCGATGCGATAAATCTTAAAAAGATAATAAACAGTAATTTCTCAAAAACGAGTAGCTATTCGCTCTATCTCCTTTTCTCTCTTTCTCTCTCTCTCTAACTTTCTGAAAATTCCCATGCGGGAGAGAAGTCTCCAGCGTATTTTTTTGTACGGGACTTAAATATTTGCGGAGCGTGAGTCGAATTTCGTCGAATAATCCGTACGAAAGAATTGCCAAAAATTTGATATTCGCCACCGGCCGTCGTCACCGCCGTCGCCGTTGGATGCACGCGGGATTCGGGAGCATTCGACAGTTGGATATTATGCGCGAAACGCATATCAACACGTATCTGGAAATGTTCGCGGTCGTTCGGCCAGAATCCGCCAACATTGGGGATTTATCGGGATCGTACTGGCACACGCACAATAGACCGGAATTATGAAAGACCCGGTCCGAAAGTTTTGATAGGCTCTTTCTTCCCGTGTCGGAGATG
This sequence comes from Tetramorium parvispinum, assembly GCA_011638315.1. Classification (NCBI taxonomy): domain Eukaryota; kingdom Metazoa; phylum Arthropoda; class Insecta; order Hymenoptera; family Formicidae; genus Tetramorium; species Tetramorium parvispinum. The sequence goes on along the minus strand of VBVR01000829.1, from coordinate 27,059 downwards.
GATTTAGGTTTCCAAAACTAAAGTTTTTCATTGTTCCATCGCAATCCTCACGAGCCCCCTTTTGTACCGTCCGACAATGGACTCTATCCTGTCCTGTGTTATTGTATGCATCTTTTTTCGCATTAACATGCCCGGTCAAAGCCCAAAGTTCACGCAGAAAACTAACTATCGAAAAGTTATCTGCATAGAGTATGCCCTAACGTATTATTTTTTCACTAGATATATTTGCAGTTTTTCTTTGGTGGAAATAAGCCGAGTACGGATTAAATATTCAAAATTTTCGTGTATAATCGATAATTTGAATAATTCATAAAAGTAAGACGTTTCTGGCAATCTGACTCTCAAAGTCGTGTATTTATATATCTCTCTCTCTATATATATATATATTAATACAACTGTGCGAAATAGCGAGCTGACTTTTCTCCGACATCGTCGCCGAGGAAAAACCGGTCTTGAAAGATTTTCCGTGCAGTTCAAAGGACAGGAATTTTCGATAATTCATACGAATTACGTCCGTGGATTCGCATATATCTATCTGCTAATAATTTATGCGTTGTCTTCCGCGCGCGGCAAAAGTTTCGGGATTGAAAAGTTGGCGCGTCTCGGGGACGCGCCTTACGAAAGTGCATCTTCATTTACGTATCGGAAGTAGGATCCACGAGGATGGAGGAGGGAGTCAAAAGAAATCGCGGAATTGTTTTTCATTCGCGAACGAGCGAATAATTAATTGTCTCGAGTTTCTTGAAAATACGCTTTTGCCCCGCGCGGGAAAGTAACTCGCGCCGGGTTTCTTTCCTCCGCGCAACAGCGACGGAGAAAAATCAAGGCGCGGAAGAACAGAAACAATCAATTACCTCCTAGACGAGTCCCAATAAGAAAGTTGTTTTCCCTGCCCCGCGCGATAGGGAAACTTAATATGCCGCGTGCATTCGTCCACGCAGCCGAATTAAGTCGGCGGCGACGTTTGCTTAAGTGCGGTCTTCTGAAAGTGAATAAAGGCGCCGCTTGCGCGAAAGCTTTTTCGAAGCTTTTAATCTAATTCCCGGCAAAGGCGAAAAAACGTACGAATGCGAATGTCGTCCTTCTCCGTCACCGGGTCGATATTTCGCGGCCATCTCTCTCTCTCGCCGCGCCTCTCAACACACACCTGTAGGCCGCGAATTTTCGTGTAAAATGTATCTCGCGTATCGAAAATTTCAAACGAATTTGCCGCAGAATGCAATGACGTGAATTGCGCTAATTGGATACAAGTCGTCGATTGCTTTTTTCCGCGGCGGGTTTTCGAGCGCAAAAATGGCGCAAATAAAAACCACGGGGGCGACAGGTCATTTTTGCATTTAATTGCTGGATCATTCCCTTATCTCACAGTGGCAAATTGGCGATAGGGGTTTGTCGGCGGTAAATTGATTGTGTCCTATACGCGGGGATGTTGAGCATACAGTGCAGCAGTGCCGGCAGGAGAAACTCGCGCGAATATACGTGTCGATCGACACGAGAGAGAGCATGCGAGCGTAGAACGTTATTCTTCATCCTTCATTTCCCCGGTGTAACTCGCGGCACGGCGTTTGGCTCACGTTACCGTGCCTCCCTCGCCGTGTATTTAACGTTAAACGTGGGGACACTCGTTATCGAGTGCGTTCCAAGCGATAGTCTGATAAAACGCGGAATCGCGGAGCGCCGGAGCGAGAAGATATGACACCGTACATTTCTCCGAAAGAAAACCGAACGAGTATCTCTCTCCCCGTGCTCGTGAAACTGAGAGGTACGTTATTTTTATACGAGAAAGAGAGGGGGGAGACAGGGGAGACGCGTATCTCGCACCGTGGATAAACCGTGAGAATAAGTGGCGCTTCATCGCCGTTGCGAGGATAATGCCGATGAAAAATAAGGGCCCGATAAACTACTTCGAAAATTAACGTCGTAGCGTAACGAAAGATAACCGCAATTCGCTGCAACGTGACAAATACATTACGCTCGCGGGCGTGTGTGCGCGCGTGTATATATATATATATGTGTGTGTGTGTGTGTGTGTGTGTGTGTGTGTGTGTGTGTTGTGTGTGTGTGTGTGTGTGTGTGTGTGGACAAGTACACGCACAATACCGGGGCGGAACGAAATCGACCCGGGTGAATGCAAACTGTGGCAATTATTCGAACCACAGCTGCGCGGGAAACTTTCCCGTAACAGATCGCGCAACGATTAATAATCTATATTAATTACTGCAAAATGCAGATATGCAATTCGAAGACGATAAAATCGCCCCGCCTTGTCGCGCACCGCGTCTTCGACCGCTAATTAGTCTACGAAAATTACACGCCACACGTTCCGGGGGAAAGGTAATAATTTCCGCGACTGGCGCGCGAGTGGCTTCGACAAAATCGCGGCCGTTTCCTTTTTCTCGGAAGATTAAAGGTCGTGGGCTCGAAGTTTGAATTCAATTGGGACAAAGCGAATCGCAATCGAAGTTATCGATCGAAATCTATTCTCCAACTCGCAAACTTTAATTTTTAACCTTTAATTAGGAAGCTTTTTGAAACCTCATTCACTTTTTAAATTTATAATTGTATAATTGTACGTGTAAAAAAATATGTGCACAATCTCTGAGGAAAAAAATGTTTCCCATTTAATGAATTTAATGTCGATTTAATGTTAATCTGTTGCAAATGTTTTCTTTTATTTAATGCAGTGTGTGCAATAAAACGAGTAAACCGAGTGTAAATAACTAATGCGTAATTTGATGATTTAAATTATATAGAAAACTATTCATTTTTATTCCTTAATCGCGGAGAATTTTTAGTCGACACGATATTCCCGCGGTGCGATTCCGCAATGTGCACCGAGAGAACAATGTAGTTACTTTTGGAGTTACTCGACCACAATTTTCTAATATTTCTAACGATAATTAATTGCTTAACATAATGACGCATATAGTTAATCATATTTCGTGTTAGAAATATCATAAAATTATGGTCGAGGCCAAAAGTACATTTACAAACTACATTTTTCTTTCACAATCAGTGTGGAACGGAAAGATTTAAGAAGTTACTCAGACGCTCCTCGAGGAAGCGGCGATTGTAGCATCTCCTCTTTATATGTTCAACGTGATCCTATTCCGCGAAGCAGCCATGGTGCATTGTATCGGCCGGATTATCCCAAAGGACGACGACCCGGGCAGGACATCAATCACGGAAACACTCTAGTATAAACACCGCTAACGGTAACATTGTAGTATCAATATTATTAATTTCCCACTCGACAACATAAATGTAACAGAACACACACTGTACGGTAGCGGTTACATTATCCAGTAAGAAATTATAATATTGATGCAATGTTATCGTTAGTTGCTGTTTACTGAGTCCATTCGATCACAATCGCTGATAAACCGACACGACCGACACGATCACTGTTAGATTCATTCGACGCTTCCGGAGCTATCTGCTTCCGACGGGCGTCGATCCGACGGGCGCCGATACCGATCGTGATTCACTTCCATTCGTCTACCGCGGAGAATTCCGTGTTGTGTCCCCCGCCGACTCGATATCGAAACGGAAAGACTCTCGAGGAAGCTATCTAGACATTCGTCGCTGAAGAAGCCACGATCGCATACACGGCATACTTACCTTGTCCTCGTCCGACACGGCGTCCCACGGCATTTCGGGACTTTTCACACCGAGGCACGTCGCGCGGGCGAAATTCGCCCGAGGGACGAAGACCCGGGTAGGATATCGAACTCAAATCACAGAAATTCCGTTTAATCGCCGTCATTGATTAACCGACGCATCCAAACCGATCCAAACGATCGCCCGTTAGATTTATTCGATGCTTCCCGGCGGCTGCCTCGCTTATCCGACGGCCGGCGGATTGTTGTCGACATTATCGACCGCGATTCTCCTCTACTCGTCCCCCGTGGAGACTTCCTCGACGTCCTTGCAGTAGGGCGGCTCCAAAGCACAGAGAGGAAGAAGAAGCTCGAGAAGCCAGCCAGATAGACACTCGCCGTGATCGCGTACTGCGTAATGTCTCCTGATCCAACATGGCGATCCCGAGGCATCTTGGGACCTTATTCACGGCAGCCGCGATTCGCGATGCGTAGTATGCGTCAAATTATCCCACGACGACTCGGGCAGGATATCGAGCCCGGATCACAGAAATTCCACGCGATCGCTATAACTGATCAACTAACGCTTCGAAATGATCGCCCGTTAGATTTATTATTCGACACTCGCGGCGCCCGACGGACATCGATCCGCCGGACGTCGATCCGGCGGATTATCGGCGATGCCGATCGCGAGAATGGAGCCAGCATTTTCGGTGCATCGCGGCGATACCGTCCGATGGATTTATCCGGCACTCCCGATTGATTCGCGGACGACGTGCGATCGATATCGCTCGCGACGTCGCTTCGCCTTCGCCGTAGATTGGAGAAGTACAGACCGCGCGCATGCGCCACCTTAATCGTAGGCTACGCATATGCAAAGTTAGAAATGAGCGCGATGTTTTTTCAAGACTGTTTGAACTTTTTCACCCGACGCTACCTGTATCTGAATTTACAATATTCCTTTTGTGCTACTGTGTTAAAGAGAAAATTTCTATCGTAAGTTTCTATCAAAGATTCCTTTGTCTTTCTAAAATTGTGATTTCTTTGTATACCATACTTGCAATTAAACGAAACGCACAGTGATGAGAATAATTGCTCGTAAAATCCACAAGATGTTTTTCGTAAAAATCATTAAAATATCGTTATATTTTCCGGCTTTAATTAAAAAATATCAAATTGTAAATATTGTAAACATATATACATATATATATATTTGAAACTATTAATATTCGATAATAGTAAATAATAAAATGAATATTACATAATAAATTAATTATGATAAATGATAAAATGAATATTACATTATAAATTAATTGTACACAAAATTTTCAACAGAATAAAATTTTCAATGAATTAGTATCGAAATAGACATTAAATTGCCGTTATTAAAATGATATGTATATTAAATTATTAACATATCGATTTATCAAGCTCAGTTCTTAACTCCCTTTTTTTAATGTATACATTATCGAAATATTTAAAACCGATTTCAAATAAAAAGTCTTAAATATATCTTAAAGATTGTCTCGACGATGTCACAAATTGAAACGTTTTAAAGACGTTTTAAAAACGTTTGACAGAAAAGTCATTTTTTGATAATTTCATCTTTAAAATTTTAAAACATCTCCCAGACGATGTCAAGCTGGCATTCTCTATATATGCTTTTTTAATTATATTATATTAAAAATAATATATCACATAGCTGTGACATAAAGCTGTTATTTTATATAAAATAATGAAGATAAATTATTGTACGGTTTTTTTAGTACGTAGCTATGATCTTATGATACGTTATCTTTAAAAATTCAAAATTTTAATGTCGACAACCGTTGACAAAAAATTTTGTCTAATTAGTATCAACGCAATTAAACTGTAGGGAAAAATGGCATCGTATTAATCTTGCGTGGTTACGGTATTCATCTCAGGTAAAACACGAAAAACACCGAAGCGACAATATGAAATTCTCTACCTAATCGTTTTTCGGGCTTTTACATGACGCGCAGAATTCTTGGTCGACACTTGGTTCCCTCGTCTCTTCCGTGTGTGGTTTTGAAAGTAATCTTGAAAATTATTTATCGCGTCTAGACTTTCCCAATTCACTTTCTTGACGGTTTCAGACGTTTGTAAACTATATATATTTACAATGTGTTACCACATTGCTATGAATCATAAAACCATTAGTGAATAAAAAATAAACCAGATATATTAGTATCCTGTAATCATTAATTTTAGAATTACTTTCTTTTTACGATTTTTACAATGTAGCCTTAATGTAGGTTTAAAAGCATACCTGACTCACTCGTGGTTATCTCAAGAATTGCGCATTTGCAATTTGAATACCTTTCATAGAAATTCTCTCTCCTTCACATAGAATTCTCTAACCAACATCATCTCCTGAAACATTTTCTTAATGCAGTTTATAGGAGAGTTCCGTATAACTTTACGATGTAACGCAGTTATAGATGTATATTATCATATTGGGTCTTTCAAAATCGTACTACCTCCGTCTAAGACATTTTCTTACAAATCATGTGAGAAGGAGGGGAAAAAATATCCCGAGGAATATCGAGGGGAATATTAGGTCGACTCGTACAGGATTTTTCGCAACGATTTTGAAGTTTTCCCGCATTGTGAGCGTTCGTGCAACGATAGCGTCGCGCGTGACTTCCAGTCACATGGCGAACGGTTGAATTGCAAATGTCATAACGCGACGCATTTGTTATTTGCAGCATCGACGAGGACGGCCCGTGGAATGCGACGAAGGAGATCATAACGCCGCACAACGACACGTTCTACACCGTCGAGAACCTGAGGCCATTTACGGTGTACAGCTTCCGAGTGGCGGCGATAAATGCTTTAGGGCGCAGCAAGCCCAGCCAGGCGTCTTATTACATGGTGACCCTTCGCGAGAGTAAGTTTTGTGATTTTGATTTACTCTCCTCTTCCATCTATCTTCCTCGTTTCTGTCAAACAATCGAAGAACTTTTATCAATTTATAATTAACGGACATCATGCAATCATTATTCTTTCTTACGAATGAGATCAAATGAGAAGAAAGGAAAATACAAATTAAAGTTTAAAGAGATTTATGTTCCTATATTTTTAAATGCAACACATAACATATGGTAAAATTTAATATAAATAATCATATTATACAAAATTTATTAAAATTTGATGGAATATATTTACATATCTGCAGTTTCAATAAAACGGTAACATATTATAAATATCTATACATTTAATTAATTATTATAAATACTTGTATAATTTATTATACATGTACGAAAAATATTAATTTATTGACATATTAATGATATATTACTGTTATGAACATTGTACGCTTGTGGGAATTGCAGCGGTGGTGATGACACTGATTTCTCATAATCAGTAAATTGAAAACAGGTCATTTCGGTGAAATTATGTTTTAGAATTTAGAGTTGCCTATTTATTACTAATCTATCGGAAGTATTTATAAAAGACTATCATATAAGATGTATTGACGCCATATGCAACTCACCTTTAAACAGAACTCCAACACGATGCGTTTTTTCAATCTTTCTTCTTTTCCCAACTCTCTCTCTCTCTCTTTCTCTCTCTCTCTCTCCTAGAAGCGTCGTGATAGCAAAGTTTACCAGTGAGGACCAATATCGGCTTTAGGATATCCTCTCGTCGCGTACATCTGCGCTTCAAACCGATTCAATCGTCCAAATTACATCTCCCGCAGGCTATCAAAACGAAGTTTGTCGACCACGATGACGCTGAGTGGCGTCATGCTAAATTAAATGGTTGACACCCCCCCGGTCGTTAGCATGCCTGGGGAAGGGTACAAAACGTTTCACGGCGACGCGCGGAAGAAAGTGACGAAACTTCGGTTCTCGAAAAGAGGAAAGTCCGGCGAGAAAGAAAACGGCGGGAGGCGGGGGAGGATCGAGCGGCACGACCAGTTCTTGGCGTTCGGAGAGGCGAGAAGAACCGTCCAGGACGGCTAACTAAAGAGGCGCTAATTGCAGCTGGCAGCCGGGAGAGTACAAGCAGGCTTAAGTCGAGCCTATTCTTTTCCTTTTGTTTCCTAATTCGTCCCTTCTTTCTCTCCTTTTTTTTTCCTCTCTTCTCTGCATATCCTCGTCCTTTCTTTCGTCGTCGTCGTCGTCGTCGTGGTGGTCCTCGACGTCATTCTTCCGTTATGAAATAGGTTGAGCGAGTCGAGTCTTGCGCAAGGCCAAGCCAACCCTATAAATCCCGGCGTGCGCGGCCGCGCAGAGGATGGCCAGCAATGTGTAGCTGTATATATGTCGCCACGGACGACGAAGTTTGCAAGTGCGAGGACCATCTCTCCGTTCCACGCTCTCAACCCTTTTCGACCTGGATTCCCGCGCGTCGCTGATCGCAGGTCCCATTTATCGGGTTATTCGCGCGCGCGTACACGAGAAGGGCCAACTCGCGGTCCAACGGGAATTAGGTGGCTCGTGGAATGTAACCATCGTAGATGGAATCCCGGTTCATTTTTAACGGATGAACGAGTAAATGCGTGCGCACAGCATTCGCCTATGTTACAGCTCGCAGGATTTTTTTTCCTCGACGTTTTGCGCTCTCCAGTTTCCTGCGTTGATCATTCGTAAAGTACCTGCGAAATGTTACAGGATCAGAATAATTTACGCTGAAATTTTTCGCGATAATTACACACGTTATATAGAGAGATATACAATTTTTAGCATGTTTAATGTTGACTCTATCAGATTTGATTAATATTTAGCTGATATCGTGTTGCTTATTAAAATATCGAAATATCTTTGTACCGATCATTACGCGGTGTTTATTATACTATTAATATTAATATTAGTGGCTGGTAATATTATACTAGCATGTTAGTATACTAATGACATTAAACCGTGCATTAAAAAAGATATTTAATTTATATTTGTATAAATTTATTACAAATTATTATAATTAGTCACGTTTAATAATATAATTAATAGCTTATTCGGGGAATGGAAAGAGGGAATTTGACATTCTTCGTACACTAACTCATGCATGTACATGCACGTCTTTCTTAATTATTTACACATTAATTTATTGTACGTTCTCGTAGAGTGAGCGGTAACATATTACATTACATTATTAACCACATAATGTGATATTAATAACATGCTAATTAAGTTTTAAATTGAATGTATTGATTGCCGAATATTTTGGATATCGTCCCTGGGGTTGCTATTGCAACAAGTTTCAGTGTCACATTTCTCCCCATGTCACAACTACCTAAATTAACATTTGCATTGTTAAGCATACAGAGAATATTTCCGCTGATGAAAACACATTGCTATCACCGCGCATTCTCTTCGTAGATCAACGAGATATATTTTATACCTCGTGTCTGCAAACTACGATTCCCGTTTCCGAGACGTTTCATATCAAAAGTTGGACAACGTAGCGCCACGTTTATTTCGCGAGCGGACAGTACGTGTGCGTGTGTAAAACCGACGCTTATTAGATACACACGCAACCGCGAGCGGTGGCAGCTCATTGATGATGGCTCATCGTTCCGTCGTGTGAGATGGGAATAATTACACGGCTATCGAGACGCATCCGCATTGCCGGACCGGATTTCGCGTACCGCCATGCGGAAACGCGCGTGTATACGCACATCCGTGCCAATAATTAATTTAAACACCGCCAGAGAGACATAATCGGGCCGATGCGTGTCACATCGACTGAGAGAAAAATTCGGCGGCGAATATTATCCCGGCACCCGTGTGACGGCGAATCGCGGAATCCTACGCGCGATTACATTCGCGCGTATCATCGACGTCAGCATTTTTGTAATTTCCCGTCGCAATATCGCACGCGATCCCATCAGCTGTGCTCAAATTAACGTCGCGATAAAATCGAGATAATTCTCCGTCCTTTTTTTTTTTTACTTCGTTACATGGCTGCGACATACGGTCGTTTTCCCACGATGGTTTAGATTCGATCGTGCTATCGAGTCGGTATCCCTTCGTCGCGCTGGTTGACGAATATCATATCGGGAAATATAATATTGTTGAACTCGGGACACGCGTTAGTTTGTTTTTGTCGTGATGTTAAGTAACACGATACAGTGCGTGGAATTTTTATGTATTAAAATAAAATAAAAAAGAGAGAAGAGGAGGAAAAAAAAGGAAGAAAAAAGATCTCCCGTTTCGTGAGACGCAGCGCGATCGAAAAACGATACGTCCGCCGCGCGAAGCGCGCCCGCGCTGGTTCGCGGCGGTGGCGGCGCGCGGATGAAATGCGGTCGCGATATATTCGCGTTGTCGGTGCAACGGATACCGTATGCATACTCGAAATTGACGTTGTAACGCCACGACGCACAGAGAAACGGAATAAGTATTTCCGCGCGATGTACATTTCTGCGCGAAAGGCGACGCCGCGCGGCATTTTGCACGTCACTCGCGATACTACCCCGGCCGAGAGACAAATAAGCGTATTCGCTAATACGAAGGGGAAAGAACCGGAGCGGCAGTCCTTTTTTTTTTTATCCGCCTGCAATTTTTCAGAACGATGATAGATTTCATCGCCTCACCATCTGCGGCACACACTTTCGCGTCTATTCGCGCCTCGTTTTTCCCTCTGTTTTTAATTACGGACGATGCGTTTTCGAGCCCCTAACGGGAAACACTGTCGACGCGCTTTTCGAAAAAACGATATCTTCCTACGGTCATTGCGGTACGATGCGCGATTCGTTTCAGTTTGCGAGTGTACGAAACGGAATGCGGCAGTCGATATGCCCACATCGACATGGACGATCCTACGAGAGGCGAGTAATGCGTCAATATTGACAGGACGCGCAGACAGGTCACGTTGCGCGCGTTTCGCCGATCCGGTCGCGCGCGCTCGGATCGGCCGCGGCTGCGGGAGCGAGCGAATTCACGCGGGGGTGAACAAACGGGAACGACGAACGGGCGCGGTGGTATCGTGGTACCCTCCGCGCGCATCGGTTTATGCCACCGGATTCTAATTCGTGATTCTAATTCGTGGGTATCGGGCATGGGTAGGCCGGGCACGGGTAGGTAGATAGGTCGATCCTGTGGTAGTCGCTCTCCCTCGCCAGTGTGGCAACGGCACGAGAATTCACGATGGCTCAAATGAAAGCACCCTTTCGCCTCCCCCCGTACACCCGGATCAATAGGGCACGGACCGACGAAACTTCTCCACTACCACTTTACTCCGCGGCCCGGTCCAAATACGTGCACGGCACCACCGGTCCTCTCGTACCCATTTCCGGACCTCATTCGCCCCCGCTCGCCATAAATATACAGCGCAACCGAGCTACCAATTAGCCATCGGGACACCCGTCGGCACTGCGTCGTCCCGGTAAGTTCATTCGCACCGGCGAGTCGGAGAGTCGAACCGAAAATTGCAGGGACTCGGCAGCTCGTCGCTCTTTTTTTATTCCTTTTTTTTTGTCCCCCGGTCGGTGTCGATGAAAGGGCATGTCCCTGCGAGAATTCGCAACTATGAACCGCAACTACGATTAAATGCGACATTCTACCTTGTGTTTGTATAAATGTAAAAGTAAATTACCTAATTAAACGAGAAGTAATTTGATTTTTCTCTCGCTCCTTACATAAGCGGTAATCACTTCTCTGGAGTTTTAATTTCGTAAGAATTCCCTATGTTAATCCACGCTCTCTCCGCGACTATCGATTGCGTTGGCTCGAGAAGATTACTCGGTGGCCACACTGTTAATTCTGTATATTGCACAAGTTGAGCAGATTAACAACCGCTTGTAATAATAACGATAAATGAAGGACTCAAGGATTAATCGTCGATTGGTTTAACTGAGGAATTTGCTCGTCGAATAGATATACATATGTATATCCTGCACTCTGTATAATTAACTTCTACAAACGGAAGCGAAGTCTTTGTCGCTAAAAATCGAACGAGAGAATGACAGAGGGAGAGAGAAAGAGAGAGAGAGAGAGAGAGAGAGAGAGAGAGAGACAGAAAAGCGAATCGCATTGTTGCTGCCGCAACACTCGATAGGTCGGGATCCTGAGTAAGTTCATTCGCGGGAGTCGTCTCGAGAATCAGGAAGGAGCGGTAGCTTCTGCCTGCTGTGAACTATTTTCGATTCCGATGGGGTTGATAAAGTAGTGGAGGGACTCGACGGATGCAATAAAGGCGCCTTTCCGCGAGTCACGTTCCGACGTAGCGATGGGAGCCCGAGGAATCCCTATAGCACAGTGTGACCGAGGTAATTTATTTTCCGCCCTGATATTACATAACGACAATACTTTGTCGCGCCCCGGTTAAATGATGAATCGTTCGAGAGCACCAAATCAGGGCGCGATTCTTGATCGTGTCGCGTCCGACAATGCGATTTTTACATCAATTTTTACACCCTTATCGCCCGTACACGAGTCGCTCGGGTTTAATCAAGTTCGACGCGATCTCACTTATTTCACGAGTAACAGCGCGACGTGGGGGTATTAGGAAAAAATTAATAATTAAGGTTTAATTACGGGAGAATGGGTTACGTAAGGCGCCAGCTTCGATCGGGATGGCGTAATTTCGCATGCTAAGCCGTGTAATATGTACGCTCGCACACTTACGGCGCTATTACGACGATACGTAGGTTTCGAGAACAATATTAGCAACGTTTACGCGGACGGTTTGTCACGATTAAGCGTTTCAGCGCTTACGGCGAAATTGGTACTTCGATAATATATCACGGAAGCATAAAACCGACGCTATCGTCATAAACACGCCGACGAGGTAATAATAAGTTAACGCAGATTTAGAGCCGGTAAAAACTGCAATTCGCATTTATCGTGGTGCTAAATTGCCCGGCGAAAGTAAGGGGCGGGGACTAAGCGACTTATCGCTTTTCACTTATTTCTATTAATATCCAATTCGCTTGTCAGCTTATCGCTGTACGCCACATTATCTTCTTTTCCGACAATTGAGTAGGGATATTTTTATTACTGGCCCGATTTTACTTTATGCAGGAATATTAAGTAATAATACATTTTCTATTTATGAAAGTAATTTCAAAGATATAATTAATTCTCTATTATTCCTCCTTGAAATCATGAATTAATAATAGGTTTTCCTCCTTGTTTTATATGCTTTGAAACATAAAAATAAATTATTAAATAAGGGCAATTAACGTTAATGAATTAAATGATTGACGATTGATTAAATAATTGATGATGTCAAGATCGTTGGTCATTGCAGCAAAATTCCTTCTTTTTCCATTTCTTGCAGACGCTGACGCTTCATACGATCGTCCTCGTGCAATTAATCGCCTCGCAATCGTGCAATTAACGTTTCCACCGACATTAAATACAACGGATGGGTCGGTCAGGTTAACTGAGCGGCCACTGACGCACAACGCGCATTAAATGTCTCGGTATAATTTCTGTGATAATTTCTCATCCCCCGCGGCTGAGTCGGCCGACGTGCCGACGCGATATCGCGACAGCGCGACGGGGGTGTTTCAAAAAGTGACGCGCGGATGCTAATTATTTCGAACTCGGCTCGCCGTGCTCCTGCGACTGGGACAGCGAGCCTCACCTGCCCTGCCTTCGTGCCTCGCGCGCGATAAGGCAACCTGAAACAAATTACGCGGGCATTAAAATTATTACACGACCATTTTTTACCTCGCAGCCGTGTATCTCGGTCGACGTCACGGAGATTGAATAGCAACTGCGCGGTGCTCCTCTGATGTGTGAAACGCGTGTGGTGAGAGAAACGATATTTAATCCCACGGCGAAAATTCGCGATGAGGGCGAACATTTTTTTGGGGGGGGGAGGGGGACTTAAAGTCCCATTAACATG
>VBVR01000829.1:0-13628 GCA_011638315.1 Tetramorium parvispinum | reverse complement strand
GATCCAGTTGTGTTCGACGTTCCATTGACTCGTAACGACATGGAAAAGAGATATCAATTTACCGCACTCATGGATCGCGATATGCGTATTCAGATGTGGCTCGCATCATGCGGAATTAAAAATACCCGATTTCGAAAACAATTTCACTAGGGGAAAGGGGGAGCGATAAACGATGTGTGCACTGGTAAACGATCGTGTGTATAAAGTGCGTGCATAAAGAGATATTGTTAACATAGATCGAATGATTTCGACGGAAATGTATGTTTCATTTCGGGCGTAAAATACATTCGCGCGTGCGTCAACAACATATGAATATCCGCCAAATTTTATATCGCACTCTTCCATAAACATGGGATAACTTGAAATTTCCAAGAGTTTGAAAATTTATATCCATGATTGCCGGTTATATATTACGATTTAATTTTTCTCCATACTCATCCAGACGGGGGAGAGGAAGAGAGTGCAGAGTTACGTATTTATTCGTGTTCGACGCAATCACAACTATCGATTTCCAACCGTTGAGCGCCACGTCCCGCCACTTTAAATAATATTTTTACGGCATGTCATATTGCGTTGTTCTTCAGAATCAGTTTTTTTTTCATAAACTGATGGATTTCTACAGTGTATTTAATGTTTTGTTTAAACATCTCAATGGGGAAGGGAGAGAGAGAGAGAGAGAGAGAGAGAGAGAGAGAGAGAGAGAGATAGAATAAAAAATTATGAAACTTTAACGGAATTTCCCGAGAGGATAAAAAAACAATTTGTTCTCGCTGGTAATAAACAAATGCGATACTTAGATGAACTTTGATCACTCGAATTCACTCGCGCGAATTTTCACGTGTCGCAATATGTGTTGCATTTATAAACATAATACTTCTCGTAACGTACTTTTTCAGGATTTTCCCTTATCTTTATTCTTGGGATTTTTCCCCTGAAAAGTTTAGCATTAGAAGGATTTACAATATATACGATTATTTGCAGTACCAGAGGGAAAGCCGACCATCACGGCGGCCCACAATACCTCAGCGACGTCTATTTATCTGGCATGGAAGCCGCCGAGTCGCGACACCATACACGGCGAGTTCCTCGGGTATCGCATAGGATATCGGCGACGCGAGAAAGCGGATGAAGAAATGAAAAACATTTACATTCGTGATCCTGCTGTCGACGTAAGTCACTTGACACCTCATTTCTACACACCGTTTGTAATAGAAAAAAAATGAAGAAAAAAAAATGAATTTTTTTCCTTTTCAGAATCATAGTATTCACAATTTGGATACCTTCACACAGTACCTCGTCTCCCTGCAAGTGTTCAACCCCGAAGGTCACGGACCCGCTTCCACCGTGACGGTGATGACCGATGAGGGCGGTAAGTAAGACAGTGGGAAAGAAAAAAAAAAAAAAAGAAAACCGTCATCGCTCGATGTCGCGCGAGACAAGTTGGAACGATGAAAAAAACTGAGTGCAAAATTAAATTAAATTTCTTCTCCTCGAGTACGATATCAGGTGCAGAATACCGTATATACCCGAGCACGGTAAAGCAGAACGCGGGTGTCGTCTGTAGCGCGGTATTCAACGGCAAGCTGGTTTAGCTGCAGCTGCAAGGCGAGAGTTCTGCGCAATGTTTGCGAGAGCGGATGTTTGCCCATAGACAATAATTTTAATAAACATTGTATTGACATTCATGTTAATTATCCAGCAGAAATTCGCCCGGGGCGTGGAGACAAAATTGGACATCGGTATCTTCGTTATCGCGTTGCGTCAAGCGGATTACCTATCCGTCGAAATATTTAGTCCTCGTAATTGAAACGTTAGGCTAAGACTTCGAAACCGATTTCCCCGAGGAAAAACGATCGTCAAGGTCTCGGCAGAGGTTTCGTCCTCGTTTCTACCGCATTTAGAACGCATTACAGCAGCCCGTATAAATCTGCCGCTGGTGATTCATCGTTTTCATCGTTATATCCTGAATCATCATCATCATCACGGCACTGCGCATCTACTGCCGACAACTTTTTAGCCGCCGTCGCGTGCACTCTCGTCTACGATTGAAATTCTCCGCGGACGCGTCGGGGGTGCTCCATTCCCGCAGAGAGTATTCCCCATAATCGAAAGAAGATGCGCGATACTTTATTCCCGAGAATTTCTCATCCACGGAGCCGTTTCTCAACGTTCAATATGGATTCAGTATTTTCAGGGAGTCTGTTTTGTAAATTTATAAGAAGCTGCCAACGAGGGACTTTATTTTGTAAGCTTATTAATGAGCACGAGCGAGAGCGAGAGAGAGGGGGAAAGGAAAACGGGGGATGAAGCGAGAGGCCAGAGGCAGCTGATTCAAAGAACCAAGAGGAAGAGAGAGGCTTCCGCTCGTGCGAGGGAGACGCGGGTCGGTCACGGGAGGAAGGAGAAGAAGTGGGGATCGTGACAGCCGGCGACCGTGCGACAGAGGAAGCCGACTGCAGGGAGGCCGAGGAGGGACAAGGAGAGAGAGTGCGAAGGAGAGAAAGGGAGATAAAGAGAGAATGAGTGGGGGAGAAAGAGAGAAAGCGGGAGCAGCTGCCACGGTGTTTCGGTCGAAGCCGCGCCTGGTCTCGACGATCGATTTTCCCCGATTTTTCAGCACGCGGCAGCCAAGTGCGAGGAAGAGAGAGAGAGAGAGAGAGAGAGAGAGAGAGAGAGAGAGAGAGAGAGAGAGAAAGGGAAAGAGAGAAGTGCCCGCTCTCTCGAGTCAACCGCGGCGAGCACGCTGCATCGGCACGCCAGCAGCCGGTCCGTTCGTCGTCGCCGCCAGTTGTTATCGTTATCCGGACGACGACGACGACGACGACGACGGGAGCGGAGTATCGAATTCGCGTCGGAGACGCTGCACGTGCGTGTTCTCTATCGGCCGCGTGGACGGAATAGCGGAGTGACTTCTGCGAGCGAGTCGCTTGAATTTACGGTATTTCCGATATATATATATATATATATATATATATATATTTATTTCGAAGGCGGCGTGCGAGATTGCACGCTCCGCTCTCGTACGATGCTCCCGGCGCGCCGGATACGCGAGGGACGGAGCAACGATGCACGGAGCCGCGGCGACGAGAGCCAGCGCGTGTGCGCGCGCGCACGCTCGTGCAACGCGTGAGTGCGTGGAGACGTAATTCAGAGTGAGCGCAAACTCGATGTGCAGCGCGAGTGCGCGTGTAGTCGTTGACGTGCACGCGTCGCGCTCGCGCGCGCGGTTGACAGTGCGCGCGGTCGTCCCTGGTGTGAGTGGCCCCTTGCTCTCGCGAATAGGGAATAATCGACATCCGCGGGTCGCGTGCGTTTCTGCGTCGGGTTGCGGTTCTAGTGCGGCAATCGCGGAATCGCCGAGTGCAAAAAGTCGCAGCCGAGAGAGAAAGGTCGTCCCACGAAGTAGAGAAAGAGAGAGAGAGAGAGAGAGAGAGAGAAAGAGAGAGAGAGAGAGTGAGAGAGAGCGCGAGCTCGCCGAGATGGCGGACCGTCGATTCCGACGACGCCTCCTCCGGATCGTTGGTTGACGCCTAGTTCGTAAAATCGCAAGAATACATTCGGCCTGGGTGTGATCCTTTGTTCGAGGCGCCGAGTCGCGCGAGTCGCCGGGAGCCGCTCTTCGATCGAACGGTCCCCGGCTGCTCCGATCCGGATTTTCGTAGTGGGCAGAGAGACGACGGGGTCGAGGGGTCGATACGACGCGAGCGTGAGCGAGAGATGTGCACGTCGAGCAGTGCCGAAATGAAACTGGTGCGGCGAATCCGTAATATCCTCCGCACTCGACCGACAGGACACGCTTTGTAACTCTGTGCGCTCGTCACCTCTTCACGACGGTCACTTTTTTTTTTCTTCCTCGTCTCGTCCGTTTTCGATCGTCCGTTTCGTTTGCCATCAGGCAGGTGCAGGAAGTATCGGCCGAACGAGTCTCTGTGTCCTTCGGAAAGAATCCTTGAGATTCTTTCATGCCCTCGTACTTTGTGAATGACGCTTCGGCGAGTGCTCGAAAGAGAAATGGGAGAGGAGGAAGAGGCTGATTAATCGATGGAGGAACGCGAAAGCGACTCGTATTCAAACGCTGTGCAAAGAAATAATACTGTATTCTCTCTTTCTGTCTCTTTTTTTCCTTCAGCTTTGATTTCCAGTGCGTTGACTTGCGCGTGAATCATCGTTTGGCGTGTGATTTTGATTATCGAGAAGCACTAATCGGTTTCAATGAGGCGGCAGGTGCCATTAAAGCGAAGACGGGGACTAAATCGTAGCTTTTTTTCCTCGTCGCTCAGCTTTCAGTCCTTTTATGTTCAACGCGAGAAATTTCTATTGCAACTCATTTCGATTATGGCGAACATTAATAGATTTTGATGACACTTTGCTTGATTTTCCTTTGTATTCAGTGGAAGAAATAGAATGCTATTATATATGAGTCACTTTGATTAACGAGAAATATCGATAAACTTCTGTGACACATCTGTCAACGTTATCTTATTTCGCTCACGACATTAATTTGATCCAAGAAAACTATTCGAAAGTGCTACTTTTACGGAAAGGATCTCGATTAGGAGTCACGAAAAAAATTGAAGTTAAAATTTAATCGGAAAATAAATGCCATTGAATAATGAAAGCGTCTCTGCGGCGGTGATTCTAAAAATACAAATCAGTTTCGTTGAATAATAAACGAAACGGAGCGAATCGGCGTCTCCTTAACTTCCGGTCCGATTCGACACGAGAGGAAAAATAGCCGAATCGAACGATTCCGTCGCGGCGCAGCGCGGCGACGCGCGGCGACGACAACGACGACGACGACGACGATGGCGATGCGATGTTGAAGGACTCGGTCGTCGAGTCGCGAGGTTCGATCGGTGAAACTCGGTGCATCCGCCGCGGCCGTCGCGCGTGGAAACGCGCGGGGAGTGGAGCGGCGACGACGACGACAGATCGTCGCAGGGTCGACGGCGACAGGTTCAACGCACGCTCCGATACTTCTCCCGCGGCAAAAATCGCGATCGGGGTCAATCCATTCCGCGCCGCCGGATTTCGAATCGTCCGGACTCTCGGGCCGTCCCAATTTCGACCTGGCCGTTCCTCATGAATGGTGCGCGGCGCGTTCGTCGCTGCGTCCGGTGCAGGCGCGACACGCGGGGACCTCCGGACATTTCCTCCGGACCCTCCGTCTCTCCCTCGCCGCGGGAGAAGACTGTGTATCGCGAGGAAGATCACGCTTTCGGGAGTCTGTTGTTTTTCGCAGCGCTTCCTGCTCGCTTCCTCCCTCCTGCGGAAAATGTGATACGTGAGATTACAAAAATTTCTTTACAGCGTGCCGAACGTGCCAATTTTCGTTCGCTCGTTACCGTCGTTCTTCCGGGTAATTTCGACGTAATTTTCGATAGTGCATCATTGTGAGACGTTCATTTCGCGCCGGGCAAATGCGGACGAGTCACGAAATGGGGCGCGGCCCCGGGTTTTTTACTACTCTCGTTTGGACGATTATATTCACGGCTCCGTCTCGCTGCGAAGTAAAAACTCGAGCGAGCGAATTGACGTGGGAATCGTGGATTAGCCCCATCCGCTTTGCATAGCTCTTTTTCGCAGAGAGAACTACAATTTTCAAATGTTTCGCTAACAAATTCAATATTATATGTTCGACGCGCAGGTGGTCCCCTATTTCAATTACAGTAACTTTATAAACACAGTAAAGAAAATATCACGTTTTAATTACCGTTTCGATGCGAAGCGTGCAACACACACAATCTTTTATGTTTCGGAATAAAAGTGCGTAAAAAGAACTTTAACGAAACATCGTTATTCCTTTATCAGCCAATTGTGGCCCGTCGTTATATGTGATCGCACGTGTTCAATTCTTTTGAATTGAATAAAAGTTTATATGTCGCGTTATTCGTTGGCATTATTCCAAAACTCTCACAATTATTTATCTATTCCGTGGTGCCAATTAGGTAGCAAATGGAATATGAAACTGGAGCGCCAGCATCCTCTTTGTACGAGGGATATCTCGTCCTCTCTCTCTCTCTCTCTCTCTCTCTCTCTCTCTCTCTCTCTCTTTCTGTATTGACGAGGAAGCGCTATTGTTATTGGCCGTCCTGTAATTTGCTTCTTTATCCGTTTAACCTGGCGTTGGAGCTAACTCTCTCGCGACTGATGTTTAATTGTTCGCATTGTATCAGGAAAATTCACTCTCGTCGCTTCGAAAGTTCCTTTTCTTCGTTGATCAGAAATTGAAGGGATACATAGGGTGCTAGAAAAGTTCATACGTTCACAAGCTTTCTATATTGTACCGAGATTTTTCTATTTTAGAAATTAATTCTCTCTTAAAAGTATAAAGAGACTTACATCCTGAAATGTCCAAGAAAAAATCGCGAATTACTCTACAAATGCGAATACGCAAGGAATTAACTTCAATTTTTTTTAAATAAAAATCCTAACAATTAACAAAATATTTCACGTCGAAGATTATAAAATGTAGAAAAGTAGAAAATCACCCAACTGATCTTGAGAAAAAATTAATTTTGAAAAATTCTATTCTAACTTTTATCAATGTATAATTACTTTTATTCAATTTTAAATATATTTCCAGGTAATTATCACTTTTGTCTGCATTAGTGCTGGTCTACAACTTTGCTTTAAGAAAATATTTGAGCTCTAAACCGTAAAACTATGACCACGCACAATCGATTATTCTGCTCAGATTCGAGTGTGCATGGTCACAGCTTACAGTTAAAAGCTAAACTATTCTCTTAAAGCAAGGTTGTAGACCAGCACTTATTATTCAGGATAGATTCGATGGCAGGATTCGATATATCGATACGGATGCGACACCATCGTGCAGCGTTGTTGTTCAGGACGCAGCGCTATATTCCCCTAGTCTCTATCCACTAAAAATGCAAGGGGAAGTCACTCTACAACGTTCCAAGGGGGCCGAATAATCCGCTGCTGCCTGCGTTCTTCCCTCGTGACACACGATCATGAATGCTCGGGGACGCGATCGGTATTCGTGATAATATTTCGGCTAGCATCTAGCGATTTTCCTTTCTTCGTGCATTTACTCGCAACGTAGAAGCGACTACTATCTACTAGCGACTACTACGGGCGTAGTTTAAATATTGATACGAGCAGTGCACGTGTCTTATCAGTGCGAGTTAATACACAGCGTGCGCAATCGATGCTAACTTTCGATTCGACCTTTCCGTGGCCGGGCAGATAGAATCGGGTCTGACCTCGCGGAACTCTTTCTCTCTCTCCGACCACTTTCTGTAGATAGCGCGATTTCCGCATCCACTATTTCGTGCACGCTCCACTGGGACGTTCTCACTCGGGACGTCTCTCTCATTCGCGCGAGCCACCGGGGCCGATTCAGCGCGAGGAGCGCGCGCTCGCGACGCGAGGTCGCCTCGGGACTCATGTGAGATCGTTTGTTCCCAACAGGAAGTAGTCGTTCTCAAATCTAGCCTCGTGCAGCCGCCGCGACGACTCTAGCCGAAAGGTTGATCCGTCGCCCGATAACCCAAGGAACCTTTCGCATCCGCGATGTGACAGTGATAACGAGCCGACTGATGTACAATGCGTCGTTGTGTACGCCGTTCTCGGACGACGCTGCGACGAAGACGGTACGATAATTGAGCGGAGCGCGCCGTGTTCCACGGCGAGGATGGGTGAGTTCGTGAAATAGCACGAAAGAAGGACGATTTGGAGCAAGAGAGAGAGCGAGAGAAGGCGAGACACACGCACGCGAGCACGCGGCGTTCTACAGCTGCAGTTGCAGCGTGCGAAGAAAGGAAGAAAGAAGAAGAAATGTCGTGGACCAGCGTGGCCAGTGCCGCTCAACTGGCGGCCTCGCTAGCCCTGCTCCTGAGACTCCTCGTCGCCACGGCGGATCCGGTCACGCTGACGACCGACGAGCAAATCTTCGAGCGGACGACCTACATCGTGCCGTTTTCCACGGAGAACGACAGCGATATCGGAGGTAATTCGCCGGAGTCACCTTGCGCGAGGCTGGCGCGAAATTGTGCCTCCTGCTCGGGGAAAGTGCGAGTCTTTTAGAATAATTATGTAATAAGAAAAGAAAAACTATACATACAAAGAATATACATGCCGATGCATGATGCGATTATTAAATTAATTAAATAAATATAGTTAACGGTTATATAAAAAGATTAAATAATGAGGCAAAAACGATAGAAATAAAGTAAACGGAGAAATGAAGAAGCGATACGCTTCGCGGTACTTGACGTGTATTATATTTTGCAGCGTTAAATCAAATAGGATAATATTGAGCGGATAAGCCCTCGAATCATTGCGATACTCTACTGCGAATCCGAATCTGCTTCATGTGGCGTGAAGTTACAACATGCGAAATTAGGTGACGTAAATCCGATCCGTGTTGCGTCTGGAAATTGAAGTTATTTATGCTTATGCATTTCCGATCCTGGCCAGACGGCTTGATAATCGAGCGATCGGAGCGCTAAGATAAATCAAACAATAACATTGTTAGGGATAGTGTAAAGAAAATCAGCTCTAAATTGATAATTTATACTCGCGCGAGTAAACCGGATTATCGCGCGCGCCAAGCATGCAAATGAGCCCCGACGGTGAAAATCTCGCGCGTTTAACGCGTAATTAATTGGCAAAAACAAACGCGCGAGTTTCACTAGGAAATACCACGCGTCCGTTCGAGTATTGCGTTACTCGGCACGCATAGCGGCGGCCGTCTCGTAATCACCTTGCGAGCGTAAGACTGTCCACTCGTGTAATCGACGCTTAACTCATTTCCCGTTCCGTCTCGATTTCGCGGAACGCGACAGGCGGCGGTGCAACGGACGTGCGTGCCTCGCTTCGAGACGCCTTATAGGACGCGAGAGTGAATCCGCCCGTCTTCGCCTTCTCCGCCAAACCGCGGTTTCTACACAACCCACAATGCACACCCAATGATTGCGCAAACGGTTTTTTTAAATGCTCACCGACGCGCGTGCATACACATGCCGCGGTATTATGACAGAGGCGTGAATCGTTCGCCGGTTTATTTTGTAATCCGTTGCAATTGTTGCTGACTTTGTGCGCTGCGGGAAAACAATATTTTGCAACATTTTTTTTTATTGAGCTCGAGATTCGCTCGACCGTAATTGCGGATGAACCCGACTATCATATTGTTTTCCATGTAAAAAGCGTAATAAAATATTGACAAGATTGACCCCGTATTTTCGTATCTGAAAGAGTGCACTGCAGATCACTGCTGCTTTTTTTTTTTCGCGGGTGCGGCGTGCAGCGTACAGCACGTGCATCGCCATGGTAACGATTACTTACTGGCCTTAAGTGCCGTCGGAGTATAAAATTATGGAAATACGCTCGCGTCCTCAGAATTGTCTTCAAGAGTAGTAAAACTGCTGTATTATGTCTTTCGTGCGTGAGATCCGGACATTCTATTTTTATGACAGAACCAAGGCCGGTAGCCTAATCCAGACACATGAATGCATGTCAGGGCCTCGACGTTGCGAACTTAATCACTCTTTAAAGTAAAAAAAAGTTTATAAAGTAAGAAAATGATTAGCATAATGGACTATGGAAAATAGAAAAAGAATCTCCGTTATTAAGAAAAAGAATTTGCAAAGGCGATTCTTTTCTTGCATTGAAAAACTGCGTCGGGTTTTGGAAAGTCCCGTAATGTTGTTCAAAACATATTAATTGATCGACATTCTTAATGAATAAAATTCTTGTTGACGAATGAAAAAAAAAACGCGAAATAGTTGCAGTCTGGATGTAACTCGTAGCGGCGCAAATCGAAGAGTACGCAAACACGAGGCCGACACTCGAAGCAGGTACCTCAGGTTTCTTATCGGTTGTTCCTTTCACTCGTGAACCGTTACCCAGTGGGAACCTATCTTAATAAAGGCACTTTCGCCCACATAGTTCCTCCCCCCGTCCCTCGGCGAGTTAAACGATATAATGCTTAGACACGTGGGATTTTTCTTCGAACCTGGCGACTGTGAATGAGGTGCATCGTTTTGACGCCCGTTTTACGACGCTGTCGCGTAATCGCTTCCCGGGATGAGATCATTTCTCGATGATTCGTCACAGAACGTGGCTTCGACGAACATGAGTGTCAGCAAATTCTAAGTAGGTTCGGCGTAGATCGTTTTCCACGGCGCGTGCAACGTTCGCGACCTTGCGCCTCGCCGGCCGTAATCGTATTCGCTTTTCAGCCCGATAGTAATACGAGAACACGATCCGCCCGTCCCTCTGTGCGTGCACAGACTCGATATGACATCATCCGCCGCCGCAGCTCGTAAAGCGTCTAAGAGGTTACTCTCCCGTTCTCCGACAGTCTCGCGTTTTATTACACGTCGTTAATCTAATGCGAATTCGATAAGCTCTAAACGGAGTATCGCCGGAGATGACAAGGCGGACTTAACGACCGCCAAATAAATTCTGAATGGGAGTCAGCGAGAGGAAATGATTTTCTTGCCTCGCATTCGTAGTTGTAAATAAAATAATTTAACAATCGCGCTGAAAAGATTTTTCATAATACCTTAATTTTACTAAGAATCTGGATTTAGTTTATCAACTCATTTCCTCATATTTATTTTAATTGATAAATTTGAACAGACTCTTCCTTACCACGCATATCTTACGTCTTCCTTTTAGAGTATCGATACGAGCTGTCTAAGCAAGTTTATTGTCAATGATTTTACGCAGTCGAGGATAGAATGCAAATCAATTTGCATGTTTTATACTGTACACCGTACGGCGTATGGTAATGCCGCGGCAGATGTATGAATATTCAATAAATTTTAACTCTCTTATGAACGCTTCGACGGCCGTTTATTCATCCGTATTATTTATTCTAGAAAATAGAGCTTTAGAAAAATGGAAATACAGTTGGGTGTATGATATCTTCTGCTGCTGCTGTTGCTGCTCGAGAGAGAACAGATAACTGTAAACATATAGGAAGAGACCCGACACATTGGCTGTATATCCCGAGTATCCTGGAACAGCGAAAGAAC
Organism: Tetramorium parvispinum; assembly: GCA_011638315.1. Lineage (NCBI taxonomy): Eukaryota > Metazoa > Arthropoda > Insecta > Hymenoptera > Formicidae > Tetramorium > Tetramorium parvispinum. The sequence goes on along the minus strand of VBVR01000829.1, from coordinate 2,622 downwards.
ATCGAGCCATATTCTTTTCTTATCAATGCGACGCGTAGTAAAGAGCAGGATAAGATCCGATGTATCTCTCGTATCTCTCTTCCAGCTCTCCTTTTTTTACGCTTGACCTAACCGTGCATATATACAGAAAATGTGTCATAGAAAAATATGTGGCAAAACATGTTTATTCGCCGGTTTATTTCTTTATATCTATGTAAATAGCGTGTATGTGTGGCGAAGAAGTGTCCCGGCTGACAATGAAAAAATGAAATAAGGATTTTACTGGAAAGCTCGCTATTTCTGTAACACGCTGAATACTTTGTCTCAGCGCGACATTGCGAACGATGACGAGAAAGGAAAGGTTAATACATCAGGGCTTATTGTAATGAAAAACGTGTGGTTTTTTTTCTCTCTTTTTTCCAGCGCCGACAAAGCCGGAGAATCTCACCTCTCGGGGAATCACGGGCACAACCATTGAACTCTCGTGGTCGGAGCCCGAGAACGCCAATGGTGTAATCGCCGGCTATCGCGTTTACTATATGCATTCCAATTATACGGACGTTAAGATGCACATACCCGACAAAGATGACGACTCGTACATCGAATTCCTTCTGAGAGAACTGCGTAAGTATACAAACCCGAGTGTACGTCGAGGCGACGTGAAAACCCTAATAAGATTACTTAAACGTCATTCTATTGTTGTAAATGATGTGAAACGATTAACGGATACTTCTCTCTGACAACGTCACGTTTAAGTTTACCTTTTTATTTTAAAACGTGTAAAAGTACGATGTTTAGCATCGGTCGACGCGCGCTATCCGGCCTTTGTGTCTTTTTTTAACGCGCCAGATAACGCGAGATTAACCATGCAATCTTCACTCGACAGCGAATAGTCGTTACAGCAGACGAGATAGGTCGGTGTACTTAGCTCATTGATAAGGAAAGCTTAAAGAATTCTTATCGCACGCACTTTTTTTCTCACCCGCGCCGCGCAAGTAAACGCATCGTTAGACAATTCGTTATAATTACAGACGGGGAAGTTACTCTTTTATCACGTCGTGCGAGTCGGGATAGGATCTCGTTGAAGATCCGCTAAAAATAGTCTCTTGATTTTCATTCATGAAATTTAATTCTCAAATGAAACTCGATTATCATTCATGAACTCGGGCACCGTCTCTGTTGCAGGTCCGTTTACCGAATACAAGATCTGGGTGAAGGCTTACACGCGGAAGAATGAGGGCGAGCCATCCGATCAGATCATTCGCAGGACGGACATAACAGGACCGAGCGCACCACAGATCTTGAATTTAACTTGCCAATCCCACGAATCGGTCTACGTTCACTGGGCCAGGCCGGCGAACTTCTGGGGCTCGATCGACTATTACTACATCAATTACCGAAGGGACAATGGGAGATATTACGAGGAGATTGAGCTATCAGCCAATAAGAATCATCTCGAAAGCGGGGTACATTTTACAATTTAACATTTAAAATAAATTTAACAACAAACATTTAAAATAAACCATCATAGAGCGACGTAATGATAAGAGATTAACACGTTTTGCATTTAATTAAATTAAAGCGACAAAAGAAAAACAAAGTTGCTTTCAATAACATTATTATCAGTAGTGGAATTTATAAGTTTTTCTTTTGTCGCTTTCACTTTATATCTCGTCAGCAGTTCTGCATTCAGCTAAAAAGCAATAAGGCGCAGCCGTGAGAAACGTTTGCGAATTCATGCTTGCAGGCAATTATACCCAACCTGACGGTGAACACCGTTTACGAGATTATGGTGCGGGGGGCCACCAGGAGCACAATAGACAGCCGCCTGATCATTCAAGGCGACAGCTCCATACCGACCAAGGTATTGGTCACCCGCGATTGCGACAAGATACCGCCCTTGATGCGCCGCAGCAGCAAGGATCTCAGCGCGGGCGTGATCGCCGGTATGGTCTGCGCCTGCTTCGCCGTGATGCTCGCGATCACGTCCTTCGTGCTGTGGAAGTAAGTCACGGTTTAACGCACGGCGCGTTATCGCGCGTACGTACGGAGAGAACTCTAGCTGCATCCAACCGCACCGGGCGATACCGATTTCCGGGTCGCGTCGCGCGCCAATGAGCGCGGCTACGCGTGCGAAAAGGGAAAGAAAAAATAAAAAATCAGTACTCTGAGAGTTATTATATAATGCTCGCCTGTCCCGCTTATAGCGTGATTTAAACCTTCGGTATCTTTTATCCGGGCAATCTGTGATACACGTTAAACAAAGCCCCCGCCTTCTTTTCCTTACGTAATTGTCTACCGCGCGGCCTACGTTGAGATAATCGGGACGATTAATTAATAAATTAATAACGCCTTTATCGTGACCGATACAAAATTTAATCGGAAAATCGGAATAAAAGCTACACGACGGAGAAATGACAACGAGAGATCTACTTTCTCCCGCTGCAACGGAGTTATGCTTTACAGTTACGGCCGATCTTGCGAAGTATTATTTCGCATCGCCGACGTTTCACTTCCGCTCCGCGCCGGCCGATCTAACGCCACAAATGATCTGTTATTTTTGTTAGCTGGAAATTGTCGTCCGCACAATATATCGGGACGTCCGTGCGCGAACGCGTGCCTGGATCGCGAATCGCATTTCGA
>VBVR01000828.1:0-39794 GCA_011638315.1 Tetramorium parvispinum | reverse complement strand
AGTTCGTTTTTGCATTTATTTGATTGCGACGCGGGAATTTACATTTACTTGCATATACAGCAAATTTTATTTATAAATCCCAATCGTAAAGAACGTATACTTCTCATAATTGTAACACAAAATATTATCTTTTATATTATCCTTTTGCGTAACTGCACAAGGAAAAAGATTTATAAACCATCAATTAAACGAACTAAATAATACTAAATAATTAATGAAATAATTGAATATACAACTGTCAACTACCAGGTCTCAGTTATTATTGTTACGAAATATATACGAAATAAAATATGTATAAATTCGCAGTCACGATGACACGCGCCGAGTGATATATTCCCACGTCTCGGGATGACAGTGTCAGCGTTAATCTTATTTTTGACTCGTGAGTCATTGCAGCGCAAATTACGAATCGTCTGACGCAATCTGGCTATCACAAGGAGAATCGCGATTACAGCGTCAGCTGTTGGTCGCGTCTTGATGCGGCGGACGCGTCACAGTGTCAGCGTCAGTTATTAGTGTTAGAATACAGCTGGAGGCTTCTAGCACGCATCACACACGGAGGAGAGGCAAAACATACCGGAAAAAGCACAGAGGGACCGGGAGTCCGTCGTCTGCCTCTCCTCCCGTCATCCCTCATCCTGTCTTCGTATCGCGCGCGCGTTTCTGTCTTTCGCGTGGAGGCGGGCGTCCGCGGCCTCGTTCTCGCACGGCAAAACTTAACAAAACAATTTGCTCCAAAGCAAACAACGGCATCCGGTTTACTTGTGAATAAACAACATATTTATTTTTAGAGACTCCGCGGTCGTAACTTGTTCGCTCGGACGGCCGCGTTCGAAAGAGCGAATGTGTCTATTTGTCGGCATTATATGAGTTAACGGCTTGGTAGATAAAAATTCTACGTACATATGCTATACGGGTGTCGCTCGTTAGATTGGACAAAGGTCTGTAGTTGCGCTTATACAAATCGTCGATTTTTGTATTACAAAAAAATTCGTAATTTCATATTATTCTGTCCATGTGTAGCTTAAAACAATACTATCTTCATCTTAAAATCACAAAAGTAATATTTTTATACTAATAAATTAAATAAAGCTTTGTGCAAAAAACACAATAAATAATAATGAGAAAATATAGCGGAGATTGAATATCATTAGAATAATACGATAATGATATTCAAACTGGAGTCATTGGAATAAAACTAGCAATTTTGGAGACGTACAATCTCTGCGCGGTTGAAAAAATCGAAATAAATAAAATCGATGCGCATTTAACGATAATGGTATATTGATGAATACAGGTTAACATTTAGACGACGTGACAAACAGTTTCCATTGATGGCGCCGATTAAAGTGATAAATTAGTCTTATTACCATGATTTGGCTTGAATTTACCGATATTGCCCCCGTTGTTGTATATTAATTATTAAATTACCGCTGAAATATCTCCGCGATCTCGTTATTTATGCCAATTTAAGTGTGAATCGATGCGCCGTCCGCGCCGTTTTGCGGTAAAAATCCATTTACACTTACAGCCAGCCGATAATATCGTAAATAATGAAATTGTAAATCTGAATAGCGCAATTACTGGAAATTGTGTCGATCTCGCGGGACAGTCGAACGGATTGCATATTCATCATTCGCGCGCGACATTTCAGACGCGACACTTGGTCCCGGAGACGCGCTATACGCGCGAAAAATTAGCATGTAGAAGGCAGCAGTAAAAATAATAATTGACGAGATTATTCGACCTCCTCGTGAGACACTCGGAACGAAATGAAACGTTTTATCGCCGTGCCGTGTCTGGGGAAAGCGGTGAGAGGGGGAGGGGGAACAGAGGGCGAGTTGTCCGTTCCTCTCTTTCCCCATACAGCGACACTGGGGAGAGTGATCGTAATCATATTTTCAGGGGGACGGATTTATGCAACGCACCGCGTCGTCTCTCTGTACATAAAACGCATTTAAAATTCTCGAGGCGCGACCGGAAGGTGCCTGCTCCCGCGTCTCCGTCGATAGCGCGAGTCGTGCCGGTGGTAGCGCCGCGGGGGTTGTAATTGGCAATATCTATCGAATTTTACAATAAATCTCACCGTGCCCCGAAGGAGGGCGGGTGGGAGTGGGCCGCCACGGCAATAAAACACCGGGTAGTATCGCGAGGGGCTGCCGCGCCGTGCACTTAACGACTTATCTTATCTGCGAATTAGGTCGCGGTTAGTGCTCCGCTTAATGCGAAGCTACGAATACCAGGAGGCACGCGGCTGCGATCGTAACCACGTGATTTATGTTGAAAGTGTTATTAGATTGGTGTGAAAGTAGTCCCGTCGTGTTTTCGGATAAAATTATTTATTAATAAAAACTGAATGGTTATTTCAGATATTCTTTCTGCTCCGTTATTCTTTTTTCTTCACTTATTGTTAGATGTTTTTTTTTAAGCGACAAACGCGCCGATATTAATCCTCATCGTTACGCTGGCGATTATTTGATATTATTTTTTTAGAAAATAAATTTGAATCATTAAAATTTTGTAACATTATTTTTAAATACGATTTTACTATCAATAACTGATTGTAGAAGAATAAAAATATCTAGCTATACATTAGCTCTTCATTTAATGTTGAATTCTCATCATTCTTTTGCAAATAAGTAAGAAATGATGGTTTTTAAGCCACGTTTTAACAAATGAGTAATATATGAAACACGATGTATATTATCAGATTGTTGATTAATTTTGGAATTGTGCGGCACATGTTCACGTTAGTCCTTGGGAGGCATTAATGTTTACTTTAATTTACGCTTATAATTATATAAATGACGAGGACAGTCGATTGGAGTAATTACGTCAAATCTCAATTTAGTCGCGAGAAGTACGAGAAGAGTCACAAAGTGACAGCTTTGGATCAATTTCACATACTCTTCGTTATATTGTAATAAATTAGTTCTTTCTGATATGTCTACGTGCACATGATCGACGCGAGATTCATTTTCTATAGCTCTAGTAAGAAAATGCATTTTAACGACATGTGCGTGTGCATGCGAGCGATTGTTTCGCAAAGAGCCTGTATTCTCTGTATTGGCATCATCCAATTTTACGGTAACGATTATATATAAATATAAAAGGCATTAACTGCAACTGATCTCGCTCGGAGACGGTAACAGAGAAGTTAATTAAAATCGCCGTCAATTCTGCCTTGCCGCGCGTCGTCGCACGTGACGCGATTTGACAATGAGCACGTTGAGTGCGAAAGAGAGAGAGAGAGAGAGAGTGAGAAAGGGGGAGAGACGTGTCGGATCTTCGGGCTCGTCGCGCGGCAGTAAAAGATCCGTTTGTTTATTTCCACGTGTGGCACAATACTTAACATACAACATTTCTATGATGCAGGCGCGCGCGGGGATGATGAGCACGACGACAAGCGGGCGAGCGATAGTGTGTGCGTTGCGTGTTTTGTTTGCGCGTTTTCTTTTGTCGCGTGTATGTCCAGCTGCGCGCTGAGAACGCGGCCGCGCTCATGCAAATGCACGGCACACAATGTGCCTCAATAGCCTCCACATATTTATGCTATATACTATCCGGTTCAGTATTTTCCACCGTGACTGTTTATTTCTGCCTCGTATACGCGGAGAGTACGCGGGACTCTCTTTTTAGAGGAAGGATGGGAAAAAGGAAGAGCGAAGGAAGAGGGAGAGAGAGAAGGACAAGCCGCTGGCAAGCAAGTTCCATCGATCGCGCGCACGCGGGCGACCATCGTTACGTATTACCTCGCCACCCTATGCGCGTCGCGCGTGGAAACAAACGGAGTTACATTTTGTAATTACACCCCCTCGGGTCGATGCCGACTTGGCGTAGTAATCGATCACGCGTTCTTGCGGCCCGTTTCAAAATTTACGACTTTCAAGTCTCTGTAACGTTGCGCATTATTTAACGAGCGATTGGAGATTTGCTCCTATTTTTCTAGAGATTTCGAGACTATTGACGCGCGCGCGCTCTTTCGATGAATTTCACATGACGGTATTATTTATTTATAAGCTTAGAAATGCAAAGACAAATGATATATATAAGGAACTTTGAAAATTTTTATTTCAAATCCAGCTCTGACAATTTAAAACTTTTTATTATAAATTGATCGAGCAATATTAAAATCAATTGTAAGTAGTTTCAAAATAATTTTTTGATTGTAGATGTCTTGCAAAATTAGCAAAAACCGCGTTCAAAGTGACATTTAAAATTACATGTTTTTAAAATCTTTCATTCAACAAGAGAAATTCTTCTATCATCGAGAGTAATAAAAGAAGCTCAAGAAACTTGGAGAAGTATAGAAAAAGACAAAGTTTATTTTGAAATAACAAGATGATCACACACTAAAACTTAACAATTTTTTATTATCTTTGTAAAATCAAATTGGAAAGGCCAGCTCTGGCTTCGCGATTAATATGCCGCTATCGTAGAATCAATGCATTAATCAATTAGAATAATTCATACAATAATATTTTATAAGATACAATGTTTAATGACATAGGTCCATTGTTAAAAAATAAAGAGAGTGATCCAATCAAATAAAAATTATTTTCAGATTATTTCAAATTCAGTCAAGTTCAGTGTGTTGGTATTTAAGAGATGAAATAGCTGAAGCTAAAGAGAACGTTAGAGAAGTGCAGTTGATTTAAACTCTCTTATATATTATTTATTATTCTGTACGTATTTGTTATCTTGTATGTATCGCCTTCTTTAGTTTCTTTTATTGTCTTGAATTCGTACAATATTAAACGCATTTTTACATAACGCATATGCGTGAACGGAAATTTGGCTAACTATACCGTGTTAAAATAATTTCGAATTTCGGTCATATTCCACGTCGATTCATATAAATCATTACGGTTGCATCATTATGATTTTGGCTAGCTCTCGGATTTCAGATATAGTTGATCTGTATAACTCAAATGCAGGCTGTCTTACGTTAAATAATTCATTCGACAATAGGCGCTTTCAAATATAAGATGAGGTTGCTCTAATTAAGACCATATTGATATATGTATGCTCATAACAAAAATATTTGTAACAAAAATATAAGGAAAACTATAGCTGCGGCAATATTAAAAATCTGTTCACGTTATTGCTCAAAAAGGGTCGAGACCGAAGCGCGTGCCACGTATATATTTTAATAAAGCTGGCAACACACCGTGTCTCGTTTTTTACGGCGAAAAACGCGATTTAAAATAACGGCAATGTAAATAAAACTTTACATCATGAAATACGGAACATAAAATATCACCAGTATCAATAACACATAAAATACTCCATTGTGTGTGACATTTAGTAAAATATCATATTTAAATTATGCGCTCGCGCGCCCGTGTGTCCTTGCACCGCGGATCTTTGAGGTCTTTTTTAAATCGACGAGCGCTCTTTATTCCCCGGACAACGGGCGAAATGCCAGTGTCACCTCACGAGGAAAATGAATATTAATATAAGCACGTCCGCCGGCCGAGCGATTTTCTCGGCGAAGCAACGAATAATATAATAGCCGGTCCGCGGGAGAGATGCGTCTGCGACCGAGAGGGCGAAGCACCCGAAGACGAAGTGTTCTCATTATACCCGGTGATTTATGTGCGTGCCACCTTGCCGTCGGAAGAGATTCTAGGTTAGAAATAAAGTTAAAAGAAAAATAAGGCTTACGGGGTGCAAAGTCGAGAAAGTGTGGAGGGGGACGCCGCGGCTCGCGGAATATATTACAAAAATAAGCTCGCCGGCGAGCGGCGGCGGCGGCGAGCGACGCGGCGCGGCGTGCGGAAAAGCGCCGAAAAAACTTAGAAACTCCCGAGGAGAGCCTCGAAAGATCGATGCCCCTCGACCTGCCCTGCCGTGTAACTTTTCTTGTTTATCGAGGCGCGGGAATAAAAATCCGGCGGTCACGATTCGCGCAACCATGCAAATAACTTGGCGTATTTCATCAACAATTTTTGTGACTCATTGCTAACAAAATTCCTTGAAGAAACTCTTAACGAGTGAGGGAAGAAACAACTTTGAATTGAGTTGTACCTTCAAGACATATTGAATATAGCTAATTAATTAGCATTTCTCGCGTAACATGTTAATTATATTTTGTTGTACATACTTATTTCTTTGTTTTTTCTTTTCATGTTTTTTTTAAGTATTAATATAACTACATCAGACTATAATTAAAAAAAAAAGAAGAAAAAGAGAGAAAGAGGCGATATTTCACTGTGTCTGTTTATTTAATCTCTTTATATTTATTTATTCGCATTGTAATTCTTCATGCTTTTGCTTTACAATATTTTATGTAAAGAATTGGTTGAATACAACATAATCATTTTTTATGCAAAGTATATTTATTTAGATTTTTATGTCAATCATGTATGCGCAGAGGAATATCTATTTAGTATTTCCTGCTGTTTGTTAGGTTTATTACAATTACGAGTACGCTATTACTTCTTAATAATTGTGATACCCATTTGTTTTAGGGACACATTGGTGAAAATCCATTCGACAACAGTTCGTGGGGAAAGGAACATTTTCAGCCATCGACAGTTCCCTGGCAGCTGAATCCGCGCAGCCACGGTCGTCCCAGTGTAAGTGCATTTGTTCTTTTTTCATCTCATCTAACTTATTACACAAATCGTATTGCTCACAAGCAAATTTATGGGATATTATTAAGCCATAAGAAAATCTAATTTAATCTACAACAATTTCACTGTCCGTATAGCTGATGAATTTTTCCACCGAAATTTATCCTAGATTTATTCACTTGAATCGGTTGCATATTTCGCATAATGCGATTTAGATATTATCAGCCCTAATTCTCAGCTCGCGAGGGTATATACGTGAAATTTATAATTCCGGCGGGTAAGAATGCCCGCGCCGAGGATGTGGAAGGAAGGGTGGGAACGGGAAAAGAAATCCGGCGGCTCATTGTGTCGGCAGGTAGCAAAAATGCTGGCGGGGTCGCTGCTTTCTCGAGCGTTTTCTCTCAGGAGTCGTCGGCTACTATATCGTCATACCCCTCCTCGGAAGCCTCCACCCTTCGGTCCGACCGTAGCCGACCACCCTCTTACGCTCGCGCTCACTCTCCCGCACCACTCGTCCTGTCACCCGGTATTTATAATACGCTTTGTTTTCCCTCAGCTATTTGTCTTGGGTTCTCGGCTCCTTCGCTAACATTATTATCCCGCGTTTTATTTTTATTTAATTCCACCGTGTCGAGACCTCCCTCCCTCCGTGTCCCCGTTATTTATCCTTCGAGCGAACTTAACGAGCGAGCGTGTCGTCGAATCTCGACAGTTCTTTATGTTCGAATCACCCAACATTCCAATTCTCTCTGTGCGAGATGCATTTTCCTGTTGTAAAAATCTAGGATCATGCTTAGGATTATCATTAGACTTAAATTATCATAAGTTTCGCAATAGTACGTGACGTGACGAATATTTCTCGCTTACACCAGTTTCACGTGTCATTGTGCATGTCTCACACACGAGGTAATCTCTGTTCGAAATCTAAATTGTTGACGATGTGCCAATATTCGTCAGAATACGCACAGGTCGCGCAGTAATAATTCTGATGTCCGTTCATTTATTTATTCTCTGCCTCCTATTAATCACGTACGAATCTTCCATCTTTACGACATCTTTACGAATTGCACAACGCTTCTTTATTCGATTTTTGATATGATCTTTTATACGCGCTTTATTGTTATTTTATAAAAACTCATATATTCTTAAAGTACGCATTGAATACAAAAAATTAATACGCGGACATATGAGTTTGCCTATTAAATTTACTTTTGAAGAAACATAAAATATCTGAAAAGTATTTTTATTTTCTTTCAACTGTAAATTTTTCGAATAATGTGTATAAGAATTAATTTTCTTAACTTATTATAACATATTAGTTTAGTGCGATAAATTAACCATTAAATGCAAAGTAAAATTAATATAAACGGCACAAGAGAATATTATATTAATTTGATATATTCCTTGTAATACGCGTGAAAAAAAATTCAAGAAGCCTCGGATAATCTGTAGTTCGCAATAATAGTTGTACTTGAACGGATGACACATTTTGTTTACTTAAGGATTAAACGCGCGCGGACTGTCACGCGCACGTGTGCAATCGACGCTCGTCTTCCTAATAAATACTATCGTATCGGGCGCGATCGTTTGCAAAGTAACAAAAGCAACCGAAACCACTGACGTCAGCGTTTCCGCGAGCGTTATATACGCGACCGATGATCTCATGCGTGCACATATACGTGTGTGTGTGTGTATGCGTGCTTACCTAACCGCGGCGCAGCTCCTTTTACGCCGATCGTACGTGTAGTCGTACGCACGAATTGCGCTATCGTGTTGTACATGTCTATGTGACTACGCTTACTTGCTGCAACCGTGTAAGCATTTGTCAGCATCTCAAGAAGTAATACGCAGCGATATATGTATCACATCTATCGGTTATCTCTCTCTTTTCCGCGCGCGCGCGCACCAGTCTTATCTACGTAAAATCAAATTCTTGCATGAGACTTTCGCGCTGCGAGGCATAAAGTGTCCTGCTTTTGACTCCAGATTGCATGACCGTTCAACGGAGATTTGCAGCAATCAATGGAGAAATGATTTCGGGAAATTTAACTCTCAATCAAATATTGCGGAATGATTCGATGATGGGATAGAAAAAAAAGAGGAAGAAAGAAAACCAGAATAAACAGCGATAACTCTGCTGAACTGAATTTTACTTATTGTTAATAATTTCTTGATAATAATTAAAGTTGAGCAATTTGGCGTCACGATATTTTGCCCTTGGCGAGTTTGCATAAGCGGCCCGCGAAATTTCAAGCTTACCGTGTCGAGTGAGTATTCCGTGCGTCTCAATATAGCCGAAATTTCCGGCGGAAGAAACGTTGATTCTCTCACACCGCCCTCATAATCTCAGCCATGCCTGTAGTAATATGAATCGCGGCAAAAATCAGAACGGGGGTGGCTCTCAGTGCGTCCCCCGTAGCAGCCCCTGGGTTTTAAGATATGCAGAGCACAACGCACGCTTTCCTAGCGAGACTATTTTAATACGAATGAGGGTGGGAGGATCAGACGAAAGGACGATGGTATGGCGGCTGGCTCGGAAGATCTACTTCTTGATTACAGAACTTTTTACCTAATTACATAACATTGTTACCATTTACAAAGTCGCGTCGAGTCTGCGCCGGCTGACTACTAATTAGAATCCTCGATTAGCACCCGCGGCGACATCGTATTCCATTTCGATAAGTCTCGCGACATTTTGCCGGTTCTCGTAATAAAAGGGTTGCGAGAGACCGCGTGATAGGGTGATTTTTAATGTTGCTCCCCACGCCGGTAATAATACATAATTGAATGCGTTATGTTTGGAATATATAATGCTTCTCTATGAAATAAACGAAAATGCAGAGTAGTGAATTATCCTCAGATAATTTCTAAAGTTTGAAAACAATACTGCAGAAATTATGTCCATCGCGTTTATTTGAACTCTACATGATCACTTACAATTAGTTGTAATCTTTCATACAATTTTCGATATTATGAGATATTCTTACAACAAATCCTTTCATTTGTATCTTGACATCGAGACAGTTATTTTTACAAGAAAGTGAGGTCGCAAACTATATATATATGTGACAGATGACTGACGGACTACTTTGGTGATAAAAATTTGAATCCCATTTTTCAGACGTTCGCAAATAATTAGATATACCGAATCGTGCCAGACTAACGCGTCGGAATTGAGGGTATCAAAGGTTCAGAAAGAGTCGAATTTATCCCCGAGACTTAAGGTTCTTATCGGAAAGATGTAAGGGTCGTAGAGAGATAGTCATGCGCGAGGGACGAACTCCCGACGATGCAGACATTAAGACGTCTGGTCCTCGACCTCCGGCTTTCCGCCCCGCGCCAACCCCTTGGCGAGCGCGGCCCCCTTTAGACGACGGGAGGTTTACCCCGTCTTCATTGTCCTCTAATTCTCATCTGATCCTCACATTATGTAATTTTCTCTTTATTATTTTATAATTCCCGGATCTCTCTCTTTCTCTCTTTCTCTCTTTCTCTCTCGAGCCCCGGGCCCGCGCTCATCCGACTTCAGGTCCGCACGAACTCATCCCCCGCAACGCATACTAATGCACCCTGCATTTATTAATTATTCCGTGCTAGTTACCCCGGCTTCTCGTCTCACCGTCGCAATGATAGATTAAACCACCTAGATTCGGAAGCTCGCGATGCGAATCCCGCTCGTCACCGTGATGATACGTGCTCGGAAATTTTTTCCTTGTGCGAATCGATAGAGACCGGAGCACCCGCTTGCTCCGCTTTTCACCTCCGCGCCACAATACCCGTTACGAATTACGGATAACAACTGTGAAGATTTACGTTCGTTGTTAATTGCATTTGTTGAAATTGTAAACACACTATTTACAATTTTATTATTACGTTTTGAAATTTTTATTTTTATGTAAGATATGAAAAAAATATATTCTTCAATTAAGGTAAGCTTTCAAGATGGGGAAAATTCAATTTTTTGAGACTCTCTAAGATATGTTGCTTACAATCGGTAGCGTAACTTTATTACAAATTATCTTAAAATTTATTAGAAATATTACTCTTTGAATTTACTTTGAAAGAAAACTGCAAGGGATTTACTGACGCTGATCGCTGGATGCTATAGGGTGAAATTATGGTAAAACGTGCCGTCTGAATAGAAATCAAGCGGCGATCGAGCGACTTTTGACGAGCTCCTAAAACCTAGTTCGCCGTTTCGTACGTGATATTTGAAGATACAAGCGACTACCCTACGGGGAACATCCCCCAAGATCTTTAAGTCCGCGGTCCTGAAGGGCCCGGCATTCTACTTGGTATGCACGGAGAACAGCCATTCATCTCCCGATCTCCAGCATAGTTTCGACCTCCGGATATAAATTAGCTTTTGTTTAGCATTCAATGCAAGGCGCCTTTTCCGACGCGTCGGACCGATCTACCCGCCGCACAACCCCCATGATTAGGCATCCACCTGACCAGCAATCCGCTGCAATTAATGTAGCTACCTGCCTCTCGGCAGAGCCAATTAAACGCTAGCGATTGCCGTGAAAAGAAATTGCTCGGATGTTAAAAGGGAATTTAATTCTCGAGGGTGCAATCAAGATCGACTCGAAAAATTCGCTCCAATGTATTTCGGCAGGATAGATAGGAGGATTAGAGAAACGACCGCGACGCTAAACTAGATTAAATGAGTTTCTATATTTCTGGTCGGAGCCCGTATATCATTATATAACATTTTACAGAAGAGAAAGAGGAGTTTTAGGAGACTTGAAATAAAATGTATACAACTGAATTATTATAGAATTACATAGAAATATATAGAATTATTATATATAATTATGTAATACTAAAAAAAGAAAAAATTGACTAAAATGAAATTTATTAGATAAATGTACGTTTTTGTTAAAAAAAAGTTTGTTGTAAAATCTTGAGATATTTTACTTCGAAATGATAAGTCGTATCGATATATTGTACAAATATATTTGTTAAGCTTTATAAAATTATTAATAAGTTACTCAATAAAATAAAGATGGAATACAATTTAACAAGTTTTACAATTTAATTTGCATTTCAAAATATATAACAAAATTAAAATTGTTGGACTCTTCTCGAGAACTTTTTCACGCTGGCGCTCAGAATATTCCCTTTAGGGTTGCTATCCTTAATATTCTATGGTACACCCCAGCAAAGAAGGGCGTCCAATAATCATACATCCCCTTCAAGACTCAGTTTCTTGCTACCTTTTCATAACAGACATAATTATTAATATTAAAATATCAAGGTAATTATTTAACTTGTAAAAACTTTATAATGTAATTAAAAACTATTATTGGCTTTTATATTAATATATGTATTTCGTCTTCAGGTGATGATATTATTAAAATCACCGTGACGTTTGTTATAACGATTCCCAATTACAAAGAAGTCCGCTGTATTTCAAGAATTTCCATTGAAAAGATGATGCCACGTCTTAACTGCGCCTTCTGTTACGAATTTTGCGAAAGAGGACTATTTCTACCATCGGAATATTCTGCCCGTAAATTTTCGCTATTTTTAACCCCCAATTACATCAAGAAAGACATTTTCCTCGTGCTTTCTCGAAGCTGCTCGCCAGAGAAAGCCTGTTGATTCTGACACCGGTAAATCCGGCGGCTGGAAAACATCGTCTAGCCGGCGTTGAACTTTCTCGATACACAAGGCAACATAGCAACACAACACGGTAAAGCACAACAAGTGGGGGGGATGCTGGGGGTGGAAAGCCCGATAGATATACAGCCACCCGTGGCAGAGAGGCGCGCGTCGCCTGCGCCACGTGCTTTTCACCCCTCCTCGGTATTTCTCCACCTCTCCCCTTTCTCCGTCTGTCTTCCTCTCTTTCGCTCGCTCTAAACAACCCCTCTACCTACTGATCGGCCGACCGTATACACCCCTGTCATTCCCCGCCCGTGGGAAACGCAGCCTCACCCGCGATACACCACGTGGCCGCTGCAACAGTTTCCACGCGGCACGCTGCATGTACGATAATGCACGATGCGATGCGAGTTAAATTCTGATTACGTGACAATTAGCCTTTACATATTTATTTTATTGTTTACTTATTTATCATTATTTTTATTTATTTCTAACTCTATAATATTTTCTCATTTGTTATAACTTGCAATCTAAATAGTTAAATAGGAAACATTTTCATAAAAATAAGATATATTAACAAGCTACGTGTAATATTTAAATCGATGATTCGCGAATAGATTTTAAATCATAATTTAGAAGAATCATGTTACGAACAGGTTGTTTAATTTTTTTGAATAAATATCGCGACATTGTAATACTGCTACATTGTAAAACAACTTGCAAAATATGATTCAAACTGAATGTATAAACGATATAATTTTTTTTCGCGAAAATCCACGCGTAATTATTTCGCGACGACATCATTGATCGGGGTACGGATAAAAACGCGCATCGAGAGCCAACGTGAATAATGCGTTCCGGAAGAGCTTTCAGACGCAGCAGAAATGTTATACAGTGCCTGCAGGGTTTGGTTTTGCCCACCCCGGACTAACCTGAGGCAAACGGCAGGCGGGTGGTCGGAGCCAAGTTAGGTCTCTAACAACGTAACGTGCAACCTTGTAAATAGATGTCTGGAACGTGCCAGAGAGCTCGCGCGCTACCTAGCTCGCTACATACTCGGGCAAGAAGGGTACAACGTCGCGGGGAAGTTGGCGCAGAGCTGAGCGAGCCACCCGGGGCCCGGTCGTTGTTGTACCTCGTCGTATATACCCACCTTCTTACGTGCACACGCATGCACGCCAGTAATTAGTGTCTTAATGAACCCGCGCCGCGGGTAAGGAGCTGCGCAAATAATTGCCAGCGCGCGCGATCTCACCCGAGCTCGAGCACGCTTCCCTCGGCGCCGCCGGGTCTCGGATGTGGCGGGGTACGGGGGTTCTGAACTCCCCCTTCCCCCCACCCCCCACCCCGGGGAGGGGGTGGAAGCACGAGTTTTTAAGTATGATTGCGTGCGCGCGGAATAGCGGAGCATTAATTTAATGTGACTGCGAGCACACGACCGCGTGCGAATGTGCGAATGCGCGCCGTCGATTCGCCGCGAGTGTCGCCGTGGCATTATGACGTTTTAATGCGACGAAATTGCACGTTGGGACTTGAGCGTGTATGCGTCTATAATAACGCGACGCATTTATCGCCGATCGCGTGCAAAGGGGATTATGCCTCGGATTATGGATGTAATATGTTTACTGTTTCGTAGGTAAACGGGATTGCATGCTCCTACAAGTGAAGTAATTATAATTCAAGTATCGAAGTGTTTACTATTTATAAATTAAACTTTTTGTTTCTTAAACATAAGAATAATCATTTTTCTTCTATTTCCAGTTTGAGGTACTTTTTAAGAATTTCAAAGATTCAGATTATACCGAGGTATTTACTACGAGAAAAGATGAAGATAGACTTGGAGAGAATATCTGAGTATTTTAATCAAATTTTTCAATCGTATCTTTATAAAAATTCGATCGAAATTAAATTAATATCGATTTATTTATTATAATTTGTTACTATTTCTTTTGTTATTCATCAAGTAGAAAAACAAAAAGGATGAAAGTTTGAGGTTTTTTTTATGTATATCTCTGAATAATAATGAGCCAATATGAATCAACAATAGTTTCTGATTGCAACTGAAACTTTGATTCGCCAAATGACAATGATAACGGTGCTTTCAGATTGTGATTAAGATTGATCCAATTTTAATCGACGTCATAAACGGCATCTTAATGTCTTTTTCCGTTGTTTGCGACCCGATTCGACATGGCAAGGAGATTCTAACGCGCGAAAGTTGATATTTTTAACGATACTTGGATTTCTTTCGAACGCGGAGAAACACAATGAAAGAATATTTACTGTTTTTACTGTGCATTAAGTGCAGCCTGACGTAGGTCCGGCCGCTAATGCACCACCCTTATTCGACTTGGAACGACTTTTTATTTTACGACGGACGATTTGAATTTTATATACTGCGATATTTGAATTACGATGCGACATAAAATACGATCGTCTCAGCGCGCGTATGCGTTCGACCCACGCGTTTTTCCGAGGACATCGATTTAATATAAAGTAACATTCGTACATGTTAATTTTAACGCCGTTTTGTTATGTTATTATATATCAAAATTGTACTTAATGATACGACGCGCAACAACGTAATTTATTTTAAAATACTTTTTTATTATTTGATTTACTCAAAATATTTTAGATATTCTTGTATTATAAATTATAGGGAAATACGCGCAATTTATAGTTATTTCAGTTATAATCTGAAAATAGGGAAGGCAAGCCCGTCTGTTTAAGGAGGACAAGTATAAGAAAGTACCGAAATTATCAAAAATGCAAGCGCGACATTGATATCAACGTCACATGTTCGCTTTATTCCAGATACATGCACATCATTAAAAATAAACGGCAGCACGTGACGTATCATGTCTTCGCGCATGTACTATTTCATTTTTACGCGACACATCGCGATTTTTGTTCGCGACAGTGCTCGTTACGAGTGTCAAGTCTCGAGGATAAGGAATGTCGACGATCCAGCAGAAACGTATATTGATCCTTCCATTTACCGTATATCTTCGCTTTATGTTCTCTTGTGCTCCATTCGCTCGCTACTTTCACGGTTTCAGATTTTTCGTTCCCTTACTTCTATCTTTGACTTAGCCAGTGGTACAAAAGTCGAGATTGATGATCTGAGAAAATCTGAATATAGACAGCCAATCCCGAGCCTTTCCTCAGGTGGCTCCATGCTTGATTCATTCCTCTCTTTTTCATTTTGTCTCTTCCTATCTTTGCAACACGATGAGTATAAATTTTTCCGTCTCCATTCCTCTCTATTTTCAGTTTCGATCAAATGCGGGATTTTGTTTAAAAAAAAAATGGTTTGTGCATTCTATGCGACTAATTTTGAAAATGACAATCGTGTTAGATTCAGCTGGACGAAATGAAAGTTTCGCTTGAGGATGAGTACCGTGCTAACATTTATTCATGGTTGCACAGCTCTTGTACCGCTTGTACCGTTCATACTTCATTGTACCATCTACACACGCACATGGAGAACAAATTAAAAATTCAGGTTATTTTTTAAAACGATATTTGATACCGTTTTATTCTCTTAGAAGAGTAATTATGTTATAAATGTAATCGACAATTTTCTTTTCTCTTCCTTTTTAATAAATCTCAAGATTTAATAAATAGCGAGAAACTGTTTCTATTGTTTACGAATAAATGAATTTTATTCACTTTGAGTTACAGTCAAGAAGTGGGACTTGATTTACATCAATACTTGACTTTTCGTAACTTTTCTGAACAATCTATACTCTCTGTTATAGCTTTTCCTCCTTATTCTGAGATTACATACGATATACCTATTTACTTATTTCATCCTTATATAATTTATATTGTTTATAATTTAGTAAAAGTTTTCGTAGATTCGTAAGAATTATAATAAAAATTTCCTGTGTGGTTTCTAGACGAAATTATTGGTAAGGCTGTCTTTTCAATAAAAAGCAATAGCATAACTTTTAATGGATACTTACTTTTCGAAATGACGGATGATGTCAAATCGATGAATGGGATTTTCAGATGCGTGGAAAGTCCTTCGAAAGTCCTATCCATTTGGATGTGTACCAGTACAAGAGCAGCTTAGAGTCCCGTTTAATAGACCATTCCGCCAGCCCCTAGCGTTACGCAAGTTTCTCAATATCGTCCGTAAAACGGGAGATTGTTTGGCCATCTAATTAATAGAAGCGAACGGATGCGCGTTAAACAGCGAACACATACGAAGAGAGACAGCCGGCTCCCCGTCGAAATAATGTCGGCTACTTCCGCAGCCGCGGCAGGCTCTGATCAATACCCACGTCTTTCGTCCCTCGGTACGAGACGTGCACGTAGAAACATCCCGACGGTAGCTTCGCATCGGAAGGAAGTGAAAAAAAAAGAAGAAGGAAGACGCGGTGGTGGCGAGAGCGAGAGGGAGCGGGCGGGAGCGGAGAGGGGAAGAAAAGCCGAAGGATTCTGCGAGTCTGCGGTAATCGCACTTCGCCGAAGACTCTTGCTCCGTCTTTTTCCGCCTTCTTCCCTCCTCCGTTCTTCCTCCCTTGAAACCTATGCCGGCCAAGGATGAGAGGCTGAGAGGGGAATCACGTGGCTGGGACACCGGCGAATATCGAGTGGGCGGATGGCCGGAGGAGAGCGAGAGAGCGCAGTGCGCGCGCACTTTTATATGTGCGCTCTCCTCTCCCGGCGAGGCTAGACACGGCACCCACGCTCATACTAGACGAGTCGAGCTCGGCGGGCATGCGTGCGATGTGCACCAAGCTGCACACATGTGCAACAAGCGAGCGTAGCGATTTAGGCCAGGATACAGGTCCAAGAGGAGACGAGAGACGTTGGCGGTAGAGTAGTGTTGATAGTGATGATGGTGGTGGTGGGTAGGAGTAATAGTAGTGGTGGTGCTGCTGCTGGTGCTGCTGCTGGTGCTGGTGGTGCATGGTGGTGGTGGCGGTGGCGGTTGTGGCGGTGCGTCCTCGTCCTCCCTGCTGCCAGCGACAGTACGCGGTGGTGGCTAGGAAGGGGTGAGAGGGGAGAGCTGTCGGTGGAGAGAATAGAGATCCTTGATCTCCTCCTAGGCGACGGAGAGGGTAGAAAGGGAGAGAGAGAGAGAATGAGGAACGCTCGGATGAGAAAGTCGGAGGAGAAGCACGCGGCGATACGCGGAGGAGAAGGAGGAAGTAGAGAGGGACACGCGAGAGAGAGAGAGAGAGAGAGAGAGGGAGGGAGGGAGAGAGAGAGAGAGAAAGAGAGAGCGAGCGGGCGTGTAGGCGGATCGGAGAGAGGAATTCCACGGAGGCGTGTCTTCCCCGGCGCACCAGGTGCAAAGGTGCGCGAACGCGACGTCGCCACGCCTTTTCCACGGGGCCGACGGTGGTCTGCGACCGCACGACGTCGACAGCGACGACGACCAAGACGACGAGGACGAGGACGAGGACGAGGACGAGGACGAGGACGACGGCGACGATGCCGGCGTATTATCGTACCGTCCTTGTCCAGTCCGATACGGAGGCGCCGCGTCCGTCCTGCTCGAACGTCTCACTATGCGGCTGGAACAACTCGCGTCTCTTTCCTCCCCTCCTGCGCCGGCGACACCACCACGGTACCATCGTCCCGCGGTACCTCGCTTCCTCTCCGCTCCTGTCTTACTCCGTGCCACCCACTACTCTAGCGGGGATACTATGTTAACGGACGGGTCGCGTCCGACCTACCATCGCCATCCCCACGTCCAGAATCCAGCTTCTGGTGTCAACGTCCCGGAGTTTCCACGGGTTTCTCTCCTGAATATGCACCTTCTACGCGCGCCGGGCCGCGGGGGACCGGCTGGAGGAGGAAACGGCAGGATGGGGCAGCGGGTGGGACGGGCGGTGCAACGAGATTCTTTCTATCTTTCCCGATGCTCGCGACTGGAATGCGGGATGACAGTATTCGCCATCACGTAGCGCGCCCGCCTCGGTGCACGGTAAACAGAAATGAGGGAGGTCGCAGACGTGATCGTGATTTTCTCTTCTGGAAAGTGCAACGGCAGACCGGGTGGTACCTGTTTGATGGGTGGTAGTCGATAAACTGCTTCTCGGAAAAAGAATTTCGGGAATAGGCGTGCGAAATCCTCCGGCTTCTATATTGCTCTTCACTGTAATTCCGCCGATATCTTCTTCGTGGATTTCAAACTTTGTTTGGAATTTGATAAGTTGTATAAATAAGTTTACGTTCGTCCAATACGCAAACAAATAAACAAAATAAATATTCCTACTCGATTTATAACAGATTCGCATTAACCGAAGATTATAAATCTAAATTTCGTCAAATTGAACGCTTTTCCACTGATGCCACGATTTGATATATGTGGGAAATTCATTTATTTTAATTTACTTTATTTCATAGTAAAATTGTCATTGCAGATTTTGTCGTATAAATCTCCAAAAGCGGCGCATGCTAAATATAACAATAATTTATAACTTTGTTATGCAGAAAGTTATTTTATGATTTGTGAAAATAATCATAAAAGTTTTCTAAAATCACAAGATTTTATTATATCAACTGTTATTTCATTTAACTGGCATCTAATAATTTTCTGACAAGAATAAGACAATCATAAACATACATTGCAACGAACACTAATGCACCATAAGAAATTAATGTGATATTAATTAATTCAATGTATGATAGTAAAATGAAGATGTAGAATTAAATATAATTTTTTAATATTATGTTAGACTCAAATATTAGATAAATGCGCTGAGACAGGATATTTCATTAGAGTTTGGTTTGTATTAATAGGCGTTCATGGAAAATGTAATATATGATGGAAAGCTGTATTTGGAACTGCATAAGATTTGAATAGCTCCAGCAGATTTCATTTAAGAAAATATTAGAACTATCACTTACTCTGTATCTATTCTTTATTATATCTCTTTTTCGATAAAGAAATCTCTTTAAAACTTTTTTTAAATGTATATTACTTTTTTAATAAATTAATTATTAATTATTCTAATTTCGACATATCTTTTAGATTACCACTGGCATATTCATATTCAATAAAATTCTCAATGTAGCATTATCATTTATATTTAAAAATTCTCATCTCTCATTAACGGATAAAACATTTTATTTAAAGCATTCGTTTAAAATATATGGTTTGCCAAAATTGTTATAAATTATCATTATGGAGATAAATATGTAACTAATTGTCTATTCTGAATTCAAATAATAAGATTTTTAACTTTAATTTTGATCTCTCGTCTATTAAACAAATTTCGCTTCAAATTTGAATATTATATTAGAATATTATTAATTGTTATTTACATGTTCTTGGCTAATAAATTACAAAACTAACATAAAAAGTAGATAGATTTCTTTCAGAGTATTATGTTCATTTAAAAATTTAAGTCACGATTTATTAAGTCACGTAAGATGCTAAACTGGCTTTGCGATGCAAGCGAATTATGGAAGATACATTTACCAAAGATGTTTCTCATCCCCAGTAGAGTTTCCAATCGTATCTGCCGACGGCAAGTTCGATTTCGGTTCCGTGCGATCCACGATGCATCGCGCCGTACTCGCATTCTCGTAATCGTCTGTCCTCCGCCGCAGTTATTGCGTTCCCCCGTCGTTTTGCCCGGGATCCTTCAGCATCAGGTCGGCGATCCTCGCCAGCGAGAGCCACCCTCTTCCACTCATCCTGCTGCCTACCTTCCGCCCACCCCCTTTCTCTCGCGATTCCATTTCTGCGTTGTTGAACTATAACTCTCTCTAGGAAGGCAGTGGCAGCTATTACGCCGGCTCCTAAGCTATTACGGCATCTGGGAGCCTCGTTGGTGCTGCTCCGCAGAAACGACGGCAACCGAAGAGGTGGGCACGAGAAAAGGAAAGCCGGAGAGGTGAAAGATACGGAGGAGAGCGAGAGAGAGAGAGGGGGAGGGGAGGAGGGAGTCGGGTTAGGTGAAGTGATGTATTGAGATCCCATTGTATCCACGGAATCCCCTAAGATTGCCAAACGACGCCCTCTCCTATCACCCCCGTAGTCCCCGTTCCCCAACCACCACACCTCCTCCCTCACCCGTTTGCATAATACGTCACCGTAGAAGGCGAATCTCCGACCTACCTCGATGCCAAGCGGAAGGAGGCGTATATTTCTCCTCTGCATTCTTTTTTTCCTTGTCCGCTTTCGCCCCCCTCCCCGCCCTTGACGCCCTTCGCCTACATGGACGCTCTTCTTAGATTTCTTCGCGGATGCATGCAGTATTTATGTGGGGGAAAGAGAAGATGGCTGACATGGAGTTAAGAGAATTCCGTCTTTCGAGCTCTGAGCTCGCCGTTCTTCTTATTTGCAGTGCATAGTATCAGATGACAGTAATATTAAACTGGAGGTATTACTTTTAACTTTTTGTATGAATGAGAAAAAAAATGGATATTACTATAGATTTCTGTATCCATCTACTAATGAGCACATTTACGTGCGATAATCAAATGTAATGAGTATCAAGTTGATTTAAATGATTTTGCTAGATGATTTTTTCAATCATTGGGATGATTTGATCTGAATGATTTTCTTGAATGCAATATTTTATGAAAGAGAGTTCAGATATAATTTGCTTATGTGATGATATTCTCAATCATCTGGGTGACTTCTCAATGATTTGATCTGGATGATTTTCTCGAATGCAATATTTGATGAAATAGATAGAATAGATAGAACTCAGATATAATTTCTTTATATGAAAACTTCCATAATATTAACAAAATGAGCACAATGCATTCCGATTTTTGTATTTTTCTCTTTGTTCCGTGTCAAATTTTTCTTTCCTTCTACGTTCCTCTTCCCTGCACGATTAGAACTCCACGGAATATTCATGTAGTAACGGAAGACGAAAAAACAATGTCGCTACCGTCAAAATCATCGTTCTCTCCGTCATTTTCGCTGTCCTTTTTCTTTCTCTCTCTCTCTCGTTACTCCGGCCATTCTCTATACGATGCCTTTAATAATACGACGTTGCCGCGCGGCCGAAGCCGCGTGCAGTATTGAGAATGGCATAATATCGGGTCGCTCTCTGATATTGCCAAGGTTCGCGGCGGTGGCGAACGATGGAATGGGAAAAAAGGGGAAAGGGCGTATAGGGGACGAGACCGAGAGATGAGACGTAAAGCGCGAGACCGACAGATGCCGAGCGGGAGAAATTCAAATTTTTGCGCGGGTGCCTGGCAGTTCAGCGGCGGCGCCATTCAATAACAACCTTTATTATTTTAACGATCTACGTCCGCGGTCTCCGCCACCTTTGTTAGGCGACCTCGTACGGTGCGAGGCTGAGGAGAGAGCCACCTTCCGTCGGTGCGGGATCGCGTGTCTTCCGATCGATGATGACGGTCACAGGTTAGCCGCGGGGTGATTACATATCTGTGTTTTCCGTTCGAATCTCGAGTGAATTTTTTGAGCTGCGAACGGGCTACTGATATCCGGTTATTTTATCGAATGCACAAGATAAAGTTAAGCGCTGGAGGCGAAGCTAATGAAGGACACCGTTCTTTTTCACAGCGAGAGTCCTTCCGATCGTATAGTTTGGGTCATTTTCAATTCAAAATTTATGAAGATCTCCGCATGCTCAGAGCCACGTACCAGCGTTCTTTCATATTATCATACCGCCGGCCGCCTTTTTAATTCCTTTTGTCATACGTCGAAGGATTTTTATATTTTTATATCACTCTCAAAATATACTGAGATTAGAGAGATTGCGCAGGTACGTTTTAAATATGCGTGAATCAATCGTTCACGCTTGTCCGGAGGAATTATTCTTACAATTCTTTCCGGAAATCTCATTTATTTTTAGTCTCTTTAAAGGCATGTATTTATTGTCAGTTCAGTGAAGCTATAAGAGACGGAGATATCTCGCAGAAGAGTATTTCAACGGTGATCATCGTGTAACAGTCAAGTGCACATGGCAAAAATCCACGATATTTCCGATGCGCGTAGATCAATAAAACTCGTTTCTTCGCGTACAAACGGAGGCAGAAACTAACATTTCCTGACCATATGGTACTATAATTTAGTTAAAAATAAAGCTCTTCTTGTAGCAATCGCCATGTCTCTAAACTCCGCGATCAGTTCTTTTTCTGGAAAACTACGCGCGCGCTTCAACCTTTCCGTAATATTATTATTAGTTCTATGTATATAACATATTTCTATTATCGTTATAATACGACATTTTTCTGTAAAGCTCAATTCTGCATTGATACTTGAGATATAATACTGATATAATGTGACATTTGTCACATTATAAGCAGAAATATTTTTCAACTGGTTCAAGCGTTCTGCAGTCTTCAATCACTTAGCCATTAATTTAAAAGCGTGAGTTTACCGCAAAAGACTTTATTGTCACGTATTGTAAACTGTGCAAGTACATCTGCGAACACAGAGTATTTGCATACTCTTAAAATCGGATATTTGAGTATTATTATTACATGAGAATTCTTGCATCAAGTGCGCGAATGAACGGTGCTTTTAATTGGCAAACGGCCAATCTGCTACTCGATATACAAACGAATACAAATATCGACGTCGCGGATGACCTGCAAATGCAATTTGCCCATCATCGTAACCACGACACGACACACGAGGGCGTTCGGGCTTGCATGGAGGTGAGATCAATATTTGGTAAATATTTGTGACGAGTCGAAACAACGAGCCGATCGAGTGCCGAATATGCGTTATAAACGTAGATTTCACTCGACGCGACCAAAATATCGTGTAAAGTTAATTAATTGGCAGTGCCAAAAAATTTTAATTGACTCTGGCATGAATAGTTACATATGTTGATATCGGATTCTGCAGAGAAAATCGATAGCACGGTGCATGAGTCGAACATATTATTGCAATTGAATATTTAATGAATTTGCATTTATCCGACTGCAAAGCTATTAAAAAATGTTTTTGCGATTTAGAGAGTAGAAGCATAATAGTTCTCTTTATAAAACAATTTTTTTGCATACGTTATTCATCGAAATAGGTATTTAATTAAATATGCACCAAGGAGAGAGCAAACTTTAGCACTATCATTGCGGTACAATGTGCGAGCGAGAAGTTTTATCGTATTTTCGCCAAAACTAGAAACAAAATAAAACTCGCGACAAAATTTTCCAGCAGGAATTTCTGCAGGGATATATTTCAGGACATCGGCGCCGAATGTTCGCTACATGAGGCAACTTCTGTACGAAATGGTAGGAAAATAGCTTCAATGTATATAGGATGTTTTAGGTAATATTTTACAATACTTACGTAACAATTTGAGTTTTAAAATTATTATTGTGCATTAAATTTATCACAGCTGATAATCTAAGTAATGAAAAAATGTATAATTTACTTTGCTTAGAAACTTAATATCTACAACTTAATATACTTTTATATTATTATACCTTAATTTACTTGTTCATTATCAGATTCTATTAACCTTTAGAGGGCCGGGATTTTTCCATTGAACTTGCTAAACTTTGAATTTTTTTCACGGAAAATTTTTACATATATATAACCTATACTTATGTTCTAAATAGTTTCCAAGTTTGTTACTGGCCACTGTAGTGGCCATCCCGGCCTGATACGTTATGGAGATTTAAAAAATGATGTTTTTAGGGTTTTAGAGAGGGGTTTCTAGGGGGTTTTTGATATTGCTGATTACGCTTTTGATCGAAAATTTACATAAAAATAATATTGCAATCATCAACATTATTGTAGAAGTCTAAATAAATAACAGCAGTTGTGTACAACTTTCCAGTTGAGTATTACAAACTAATCTACTTCCTACAATATATTATATTATATTATGTTACATTTTATATATATTTTTATATTTTATATGTAAATGTACACATTATGTACTAATAATATTCAATATATAGGTGTCTATCTTAGCTGGCCATTATAGTGGCCACCCCGGCCCTCTAAAGGTTAAATAATATTAAAAATGCTAAAGTAAAATTTTTCTCATAGAAATATCAATAAATTTTCCATAAAGTGTTCAAATAGATGTCTACGCTACATTAATTTCGTACGAAATCGATAAAAATACGCGTGGGTATACTGACGTCATCAAAAGTCGTGAAAACGTATAATATATCAAACGATGATTACAGTACAGTGCTGGTTACCTTTAGAGCCATAAAAATATGGTTTCATACGTCATCGATGCTATAGTCGTAGTCTTATGTTAGTATCAGACATTTTAGTAACATCCATAATTTGCGATATGAACAACTTCGATTGATTTAAATTAATAGATCAGAAATATTTAATGCTTGATAGAGTTTGTCAAGGTTTTTTTTATCATACTTTCAAGAAGTATGACCTTTAAAGGAATAAATAACTAGATAATGCGTGAATGAATAATTCTACAACGAAAATTTCAAGTTGCGTTCCTTTCGCTAACATTCTAATATTATTACGCTGAACACTGTCGAGTTAAAGTACTCGAATAATCGAGCGCAGCGATTGTTAACATATCGTAAATGGAAGTGACATGTTAAAATAGATATTTTCACAGAACGGATTAGGGTTCGTCGAAAAGGTCTTAAAGCGTTACGATAGAGTTGCTATGTATATAACGATATCCCACAACATCGAACAAACACATGGCCGATGGGAATTTATTTTCCCACTGGATTGTGATACCAGGCTAAGGTTTAGCGAGATACGTGAATAAACAATTCTAACATATGTTCTGTGTCACTTGTCATGCGGTTTCGCGGGTAACCGATTGCAAAACCGGTAGCCGTGCGATTATATTTTCGCATAGTTACAGGCTTATTATTTCGTTACTACTTCCACGTCACGTGTTTCTTCTGAATTTATATATTCATCATAAAATATCGTAATTTGGAATATTATATTTATGGAATAGTATATTTTATCGCTTGCTAGTAAAGCGTACATAAAATATGTATGATCCATGTAGAATTACACTGATCTGAATGTTTTATTTTTCATTTATGATGTTAAAATAAATTCACTTGTGCCGGCAGAACAAATGAATAACAATTTTGGATAAAAAATACATAATAATTCTGAAAAAGGTAAACTTGATATTTTATTGGAATAATCAAATATAATCTATCTTAATATGTTTTGTCTATATGAAATGTAGGATTAAGAAAAGTATCGCTATAACATAACAAGTGAAATCGACACATACACATTTTTTAAATAACTCTGTTAAAAAGCTCGGCAATTATGTGAAATTTTCTTATCGATACGAAAGCTTCGGGTTTTTCCCGAATTGCAAAGGCTACATCAATTTCATTGACTATCGCATTGAGGAATATCGTGGATATTGGCGGAGAGATGCCTAGAGTCTTTGGGCTGCAGGATATGAAGCTAGGCGGGCGAAAGCGCAACTCCTCGGAAAGTTCGCGCTCACGGAAGCGGCACGATAAAGCCGTCAATTTTCACCCTCAATACCGTTTGTCTCCGGGAAAGAAAGAGGAGTAAGTGCGGCAGGAGGCGACCAAGAGAGAGGGAAAGCCCGTCGGAAGGCGGGAGACATTTATTACGACTTTAACTGGACTTTGTGTTTATTCAACGACTGTTGCTCTCGCTTACCGTCTCCCGTCGGCCCTTCGAAGTTCCGCAACACGGGGCGGACTTCGTATACTCTCCAACAACCTCTCTTCCCAGCGCGAAATTCCCAGCACGTAGAGCGACCGTCCGACTCCGTCGCTTCAACCCCTGTCACGCGAGCCACCCCTCGCGAGAGAATCTTTCACTTTACACGCCGTGGACAGCGATCTCGTTGCCTTCGATTCGTCTCATCCTAGCATCTCGTGTCTTTCTGAATATCATTTCGTAGCCGTCTACTTCTATCGCCCTTTACTCTTGTCAGATACGACCTTTTCCGATGTATGATTTTTTTCTCTATCACGTTTCAAGCGACCGTCTTTGAGGAAGAACTTATAAAACTCGAACGTCATGTTGTTTCATAATTAAAAATTTTTTTTCAATTTCTAAAACATATACAAAAAGACAGATTGGACCAAGATTGTATAATTCAGATTTGCATCCTAAAAGTATAATTTTTTCACAATTAAATAACAATATTTTTATAAGAAGAATTTAATTATTCTATGATGGATAAAGTACACTTTCTTTTCATTTTAAATCAAAATCGATCATTTTTCTTACTTTTCTGTTTAAATTTCCATTTCTTCGAATTTTTCAATTTGCTTTGAATAGTTTCCTAGTCTCATCAGGAGAATCGATGGATTCTAAAAGAGCTATCTTTGCATTCGTTTCTCCTATGTTTAAACTCCGTTCACAAAGTCTTAATCTCATGATTTTTCTAATTTAACGCAGCAGAGCTTGAGGAATACTTAATTTCTCACGAAGGAATTTATATTGTCCCCTGATATCACTTTTTTTCGAAATAGAAATTGTTGAGAATATTAAACTCTGTATAGACATAGAGGAAGTGTATCCATAGAAGAAATATCTAAAAGATGGTTAGACTTGTGAATTCATTTTCCGAAATTGTTTCATTTAAATGAATTTAATTCATAATGTTATTGCTTGATATTTAAGCTTTCATTTAAATTATCCTTGGGTTACTTCTTCTTCGAACCTCTCAGTTATGCTATATATTCGGAATTAAAAAATTAAAATAAAGAAATATTATATAATCTTTCATTCAACGATCGCAAACTTCCATGTTACGCACGCAGGCAAATCGTCACATTCTGTTTTCGCTTCGCGATCCCTCGCCGGCGCGAAGATTCGCGTGGCACATCGAGCGGAAGAAACGGGCGCAACTTGGAAAACTTGACGTCCCGCGACATCGGAGCGCGCGGGAAGCAAAGTAAAGACAATCGCGTACAATTGGCACATGAAATTTAAAGGAGGGGTGACTCGTCGTACGGGTGGAAAGGCCGGCGGCTCACTCAATACACCCGCGGTGTTCGAGCCCTTATTCTTTTCTCGTCCTTCCGCCTCGCTGGAAATTTACATTTCCTCCCTGCTGCTGGAACTGTCTGTTTATCCCGCTTCTTTTAAAGAGCCGCGCTGGTGGCTATGCTTCCTCTGCCCTACCGCCATCCTCGTACTCCTGTAAATCTCCCTTTCGCGCCACCGACCCCCTTCGATACCGCCCTTCGAGGAACCCGCAGCACCTCATCTCGCGCTACACAGAGACAATCCTCCATTTACGGCGCAGATTACGCTTCGTTGGCCGATAATCGAAAATATGCCATCGAATAACGCTCCGGAATTATTTGTAGCCTCCTTCGTCCGCCCTTCTCGCGACGAGAGACAATCGGCCCCGGAAGAGAGGGTCGGGAGATCGTGAAGGGTCGAGCTAGTTGACGGGACGAATTTTTAAAATATTTTCAGTCATGCTACGGTTTAAATGAGAAGAAGAATTTTTGTTCCGCTAGATATAGGATTATTAAAAAAATTATTGCTTATAATTTTGAAATTATTGTGGAAATAAAAATGCTTTGTGCAAGCTACAAACATTATTTTTACAATTTAATAAAAATTTTTCTCAAACAACTATAGCTACTTTTATTATACTGTTACTACAGATTTTAATTTATCAAACGTAGGTCACACTTTTATTTGCAATGTAATAAATATTATAGAAACAGATTGTAAATTGCGCGAGCTTTAATTTACTAATAATTTTCAATGTAAAATAACGGTGCCACCGCACAAAGTTGCACAAACTCTCGCCACATCACGGCGGCAGATCGTCATACGCGAGCGCGTAGCAGAAGTGGAAATTTATTTAAGCCAAACTTTATATTCTCCTCGCCTCATTGTACACATTATCATTTAATTCTCCTATACGTTACGTCGCGGCGCACTCGACATCCGAGCGTAAAGGGCCAGAATTCATTTAATTCAAACTGCAGGTAATATATTTCCCTTATAAATATTACCGCCCCATTACGAAAAGCCGCCCGCGCGCTCGATGCTTCGTCGCGCCATCCGGTGGTTTATTAAAACATCCAATTTCGTATATTACTCGCTGGCTCTTATCTCTCGCGACGGAAGCGCGTTTCTCGCGCGTGAAAGGCGGCAGATTTCTCTCTCTCCCGTATCCGCTACCCATTTCGAGAACGTCGCTCAATAAACGGGGGAGGGATCAGCATTCGCGGCGGGACGTAATCCATGGATCAGATGCCGAAATCAGCGGGTAATTGACGCAATTTCTCCCGCTCTTCTCCCCCCTCCCCCGTCCTCCCCGTCGATACGATCCACCCTCGTAAGAATTCCGCGAGCCGTTAGACCGGAAGGCCGACGAAAATGCCGGCGTGGGATCGCGAGAAACGGAGATAAGAAATATAAGAGAAAGCGGAGGATGTCGCCGTTAAGAGACCACAATCTCTTTTTCACGAATCGCAGCGTCGCGTCGCCGCGTTGCCGACTTCGGCCCGTAGCCCGTGCGGCTCTCGGAAGAAGCGAACCTTTAATAAAGAGCTTAAGCGAGCTAAATAGAAACATTTTTCCGTCGGCTTGGCTCCGCTCGCTTCCCGGCTCTGCTCTTGGCTCCGTTGCAATGAAATGAGTCCCGGCTGCTCGTGCATAAGTAATCCGCAGATGAAGGTATCCCGGCCTCCATCTAGTCTAGCCCCTCTCTGCTTTCTTCCCAGAAAGTTACTACACCGACGTGTCGCGCCCCTGCGGCCCTTTCAAATCCTCCAGTCGAGTCCATCCGCGCTGTCACGCACTGCTGGCTTCGACGACATTGTTTAAAATTGAGCATTGTGTGAGAATCTCTTCTAATGTGGATTTTATATAATTTCCGCAATACGAATGAATTGCGATCAAGCTAATTGTTATTGCAGAAAAAGAATATTAGAGTTGTATTTCAATTTTTGAAAAATAAGATTTGTTATATTTATATACAACTAGATTTTACAAAAATATTTTTAAATTTTTTAAGAATACGAAAAATAGATAGGATCTCAGTTACGTGAAACTTTTGATTGCAAGATTAACATAAAATTATAAACGAATAATTCCTTCGATAACGTCGATTGTAATTTCCGGGACAATCTGTCGCGGGCACTATGTGGAAATCCCAAACAATCCACGTATCTCCTCGAACTCTGTCGCAAAAAAGGGGTCGGAGGAGGGGTACAGGACCGTTAATCACGCTGGCAAATTCTTCGCACCACATTTTTCATTGACGTTCCGCAGAGCGAAGCCCGCGTGTCGGTGGCACGGCGGGCGCGCCAAGGAGGCAAAAGTGGCAACGCCAACCGTTGGTTGGCGCTCGAAGCCGCCTGTCGAGGGAAGGATTCAGTAATTATTCGCCGTAGGCTTGAAAAATTGCTGCCTAATCCTGGAATCGATAGTCCTATCGTAGCACGTGAGAGCGTAAAGAATAGTCGCACCCTTCTTCGCCTGCGTTCCCTTTTTTCAACGACGAGCGAGGGTTGAAGATCGTCTTCTCAGAAGGAGATCTCGCACGATATAACAAGAGTGCAGTATTTTCTTCATTTATTATCGGATAAGCACATTTGCAAGAATTATTGATCAAACAGCACAGGATATAGGGATAAATAGTATTAAACGTCATTATAATTGATAATTAATCTTGTAATCATTTATAAAGATTTTAATTATTTAGACCAATAATGTGTATTTTATTCTGTAAAAAAAATTGACAAATATTTTGAAAAATATATTAAAAAATATTTTACCTGTACTGAGATCACAGTAAGAAATTTGTCAATGAAAACTGTTTAATGAAAACTCTTTATTTCCTCTTTAAAAAAATTAATCTCTCTAGAATGCGGATAATGAAAGATTTTATGTTATATTATAAGCTCTGACAATCGAGGTTACTATCAGTTTTTCGATGATTTTAAAGAATTCTTTATTCTTAGAGGACTTTTTCAAGTAACAATTATTTTATATGCCATATCTTATATATATGTATATACAGATAAATTTATTTCTAGTTTCTATTTCTCCATTTTTGCTACGTCTACAATACATCATTCAAAAATCACCCTTATGTCGTTCTAAAGATATAGCACAGATACCTTGCAAATAATAATAAAAGTGGTAAAATTTTAGGGTGTCGATGGATATATGTTTTCGCCTCGACGTATCCAATCATTCCCTTATTACGATATCGATATATTATTTTTATAATATAGCAATGTCGTGGGGTCTTTGGCCCTGTACGATGACACTCGCCTTTCATCTCCCCCCTTTCGGGTACAGTAAAGAGGGTGCTTTAGATTTGCGGAATTGTAGTTATCGATTTTAGGGTACTCTTTTCTCTCTCTCTCTCTCTCTCTCTTTATTTCAATGTAATTTCAATGTTCTTAATTTCTATCTATGACATCGATTAGCCGCCTAAACGTTACAATTTTATTAAAGAAAAATATTAGATAGATTTCAATTGAGACTATATATATTCTAAAATAATTAACGAAATTACCTATAAATCTATCTGGTATTAAAAGTGGCGAACGCGAGTAGATGCTATCGAAATATCTTTCACGTTAAGAACCCATCTATAAACGACTACACCGATCTCAGCTACATATCGCACAAACCAACACACCGGCCTTACACTTACTTATCTCCCCCGAATCCACATACTACATTTAGTAGCGCCGATAAACGTCCGCGACGTCTGGCAAGTTCCGCATCAGGAATCCCCGTCCGGATGCCTCTACTCTTCCCTGAAATTCTTCCTCGCCGTCACGCGTACACGTATTCGCCCGACCTGTCGCGACCGTACATAGGTATCCCCGACGTGCACACATATATACCCCGAGACTGGATTAAATAGAGAACGAAGGATCTACCCTGGTAATCGGCTCGTCTCGCGAGCTTGCAGGCAATGTATAATTTATAAAACGGCATTAAATTGTCTATGTCGCAACGGCGACAGCGGTGGCGGCGGCGGCGGCGGCGGCTTCTGGCTCGCGACGCTCTCTTCTTTGGGGGATATATACGAGCCGCGGTTGGATGGAGGTTGAATTCGGGGGTGGCGTAGCGGAGGAGGACATATTAGCTCGACTTAAGGCGTGGCGTAATGATCTTCAGGCGAAACCGTCTTATTCCGAGCTCGCAGCAGGCGCCGAAGCGGGTGGCTTCGAGGGGGTTGCGGGCAGTCAGGCGAAAATAAGTGCGAGCTACCCTCTCCCCGCGGGCACCCTTGATTGTGGGCCGTGACTCCTCTCGCGGGGTCCTGCACCGCAGTATAAAATAATGTCCTTACTACTGAGGAAGAAGACGGCGGGAAAGACGAAGAGGGGTGAAGGGTAAGCTTTAAAATCGGCATCAAACGCCACCCTCACCGCAAATTTTTATTCATTGACACTACACGGCTGAGCACCCTCGAAACTCGTGGACTAAAAGGTAGAGGTTAAAGTAGTTCGTCCTCATCGCGTTTTCTCGAGAACGGTGAATTCTTGCCGAACGGGATCGCTTCAAAATGTGTGCCACCAAAATTGACAAAGTTTGATATATATATATATATATTTTTAAATCATATATAAGTCATCCGTCATAATTTACATTTTTAATATTAGCAAAAAAATTACTAATTATTCCACTTCCACCATATTATATTTCAAAGACAGTCTAATAATTAATTTTATAATGCATAAAAACTTGAGATCCATTAATTTAAATAAATTTCGAAAGTTTCTTATTTCTCTGTTATTTATTGGATCATATTAAATATAAATTATAAATTTTGTATTCGCATTTCATGGCAAATGTGTACAACAAAAATCGCTAGGATACAGAGAAGATCTATTTACGGGTTAAGAACGATGTTCCCGAAGACGGTGGAGCAGTCCTTATAAATTCAGCGCAAATTTACTGCGGAGCTATGGATCAAGCCTTGGAGCATGGGGGTATTCGGGTTGGATTAGGGACGAAGTTGCAATTCACTTCGATATATTTACTGTGAGAACGGTCAGGCTCCAGGAGTAGCCATCTAGGTATGGATGGACAGAACCGGCGGTCGGTTTTTCCCTTTACCTTTTAGAGTAAATAAGGACCCTCTCCCGCGCACATATATGAAACGTGTATATTTTTGCCAGTAGCACACGCACGTTCGCACAGTTGCGATCCATACGTGCCAGTTTCCTTCGGGTTTCCTCTGCCTCCGCAGTGATTTATGGAGTTTTCCTCGACTGGCAGCTTCATCCCTTGCCCTCGATTCTCGGATGTTCAGCAAAATGAGGGTATTTCCGCGATATGCGTATTATCGAGCGTGTCATGACATTTGTAAGATATTACCTGCGTCTTCATCTCTCGTGCCGATACATACATATCTCGTATATTTAAAAGAAGAATAACATCGATTCAAATTTGTAGACTGAATATAAAATAACAATTTTAAAAGATTAATGAAGAATAATCCTTAAGAATACTCAATATTAAAATGTGAAATTTAAGTATATTTATAATATTAACTCTTTAGTTGGCGCGCTATTTTTCATAACAAGTCGACGCGTGGGATTATGCGAGACCTCTATATAAAAAAAATCAATTTATAGTTTTTACGTCGAGAATTCAAATGTTTTTCTTTTTGTTGGGGGTTAAATAATTTTTTTTAAACTTAGTATAAATTTTGCTAAATTATTTATTACAATGGAACTTTTATGCACAATTTTTATTAAGTTTTAAAATAGTGATTAAATATGTTTGTTGAAATTTTATGTGTTATTTTTCGCATCATAGAAATTTTATAATTCTTTTTTTAATGTTTTAGGGAAGATTTATATAACTGACAATGTAAAATGACTTACAAAATATTTTTAATTAACTTTTATGAAAATAATATAGAAAATATCAGCAAGATGATATTTCGTATCATATTTGCGTTGTCATAAAAAAACTAATTTAATATCAGCAATTATATGTAATTGAGATCGCTGAGTAAAATGTAATTAACTGAGCAAAGATAATTAAGTTAATTTTTATTGATGATTCGTGATCAATTTTATATTTAACAAATTTATAAAATTGTTAAGAAAATGAAAACTATATGTATAGTGATACATTAAAATATGTATAATACCATTTTGCATTTCCTTACTGTTTCTTCCGAATTGTTCCGTTTTCGATATCGTTACTCAGGAAGTAGTTCGATTCGATTTGTAAAGGACGTGACGTCGCGACGACATTGATTAATTATACAACGGCAATTAATTTGGAAGTGATGCGACAGCTTTAACGACGTCGAAGCCGAAGCGAAGACCCTCGAGATGATGTCATAATCCTTGGACAATAAGTCGTGAATTCTTAATATTTGATCGCTACAGTTCTTCCTTCATTAATCATGATGGATGTAAATGTCATTTTAAAGAGTGTCGTTTTAATGACGATCTGCTTTCAGAAAGTCTTTAATCATAAAGCTGAGCAAGTTACATCAAACAATATCTATTTCGTGTCTCTGATATTACAATATGCGAATAATATTACAGTCAGTCTATGAAAAAAATTCCCGAAATTTCGAATAATTATTTAATATTGAAAATATTTTAAATTGAGAATTTCGCGGTCGATATTATATTTGGCATTCTAAAGAATTTTGCGATCGTGATTTATTTTTATCAGAAGCCAGAGATCACTTTCTTCGAGCGGACTATAACGACCCGACCGGTGCGAATGCCCTCTTATCGTTCGTGAGAAAAAATCGCGGGAAATAGGTCAAAGGTTGCGCCCTAACGGGTAAAATAAGAGACTAATTCTTTCCGGCTTTTATACAAACTTTTATACGGATACGTCCTCGAGGTAACCAAAACGCGAATAAATCCATCTGAAGTACATTGTTGCAAAAACACATTCTTGATGATAATATCATATCTGAAAATGCATTTTTTTTCTTGAATCTTGCATATATATATATATATGTATATGTAAATGTGTACATTTTAAATACATTTTAATCTTCTGAAATTAAAATCGCACTAAATTAAATATATAGGACTGAAAGTTTATGAAAAAGTCCTGCTTGCAGATCTTTATTAAATTATTCTGTATACATTAACAGTTAAAAGATATTTTAATTCCAGCGCGCTTCTTTCAATTAATTTAATTTTCCGATATATATTAATCTTCTCGGGGTGATTAAATTATATTTAATCGTCGAAACTTTTAGGAAAAGAAAAGAAAAGAAGAAAACCAAAAGAAACTTTCCACATCCCCGTTTAAACGAACATTCATTCTGCTCTTATTACTAATAATTCTTATCACTTCTCCTTTGAGAGTCCCTGTTATGATATAAGCGACTTAACGATCTCAAGAAGAAGCTGGCGGCTATGAAGAAAATAAAATCAAGCGTCCTTCCAGGACTTCCACAACTTATGAAGGACCTTTGGTGCCATTATATTCCTTATATCGATGACCTTTGCCTCCTTCGTGGCAAAACTCGGCTGCGCCCGATGGTCGGTCGCGACACTTTTCATGTTCTCACAGGAGTCGATAAATCTTCCCCTCTTTCGGTGGAAACGAGAGTTTCCTGAGGAGAATCGAGAACCCACCACGCCAGCCAGCCAGTCCTCTACGATATATTTTTTACAGCGTGCTGGAAGAATTTTTACTGTTTTCGCCGTCGAGCTCTTTTTCACTTTGCCGCGGTAGTATAAGCATCGACGAGTCAGATTGAAAACTCGTGTTACGCTCGCAACTTAACGGAATTCTTACGTAAACCTCTCTCTCGGAAGTCAATCGGCTCGTTTATTTGGCTGAGTTTACTGCGGCTTTCTAGTAGATCGCGAAATCGTGTCGGTGGAAACCGCGACACTTTTAATGACAATGACGATTTGAACATTGTAAAAAGATTTGTGCACTACAAGGAAAATTTACTGAAAAAAAGAGGACATTCTAATAGAGTAATGTTTAACCATATGTAAAAAAGAAATCTTAAATAAGATAAATTGCATTTTCTTCATTATATGAAGTAAAGTGCTAAATTAGATCAATAATTTGAAATTAAATATTGTATCATTAAAAATAGCACTTACTTTTTTTTTACGTTTTCCTCAATTTTCAGTACTAGTTTCATAATAGGTGCCATTTATTATTTGGCGGACTAATTAGAAAAAGAAGAGCGATTTAAAATCTATCTTCTTCCTTTATCTAATTATATATTTATATAATTTCATTTAATTAATTACTATATTTTCATAATTAAAATTATTATATTTTAATTTTATCAGAAAATTCCCCTGTTATTTTATTGTACAAAATTGTGCTTTTGTAATATATTTAATAGTTAGTTCTTTCGTTGTGCAAATTAGCGCTTTAATACTTTCAAAGATTTTGAAGAGAGATAGAATTTTTTATGCATACAAGGCTAATTTCAATTAGTGTTTCAATTCTAGTTTTTTCTCTCAAATTTTTTTAAGTGGAAAAGACAGCATTCCCATATATATACATCGCGCGCAGAGAAAAACGAACAGGATCGGCATTCAAACCACGCTTCCGTGGAAGTGCGAACGCACAACGCATTTATCAAAATAGTCCGTTGTATATTCAGTAACAGCCGGAGGTCTTTGCTGACGCGTAAATATATATGCTAATGAATACCATGCAAATAACCGCTCCCTACTTTCCCTCAACTTTTCTCTCTCTCTAGGACGCGCCATTAACACAGTTTTTACAAGCATTTGGTTTTCAGATCTTATGCGCGGCGTACCTACCCGTTGTTATACCCTCGTTGTACTAAGCGAGGCGCGAACGAGTTTGTACGTCACGATTTTTTCGTGAAATTTAAATGTCGCGATGAAACACGAGGCTCTTTCCCGCCTCGTTTGCGTTCGCCACGCGAGTTTTACAGCGTGCGTCCCGAGTACGCTATTCAAAAATTGCTTTACACGGTTTTCCATAACACAATTCGCACCGCGAAACAGAAGGGAATGTTTCGTTTTGTTTCGGAGCGAGTTAATATCCTGCGCTACACAGCAATTGCATGCATCAGCTAAGTATATTATTTATTTCATCCAGAGAGATATTTTTATGATAAAACACACGTCATGTCATATCAATCTTTCTTTTTAAAAGAGTTATGGAAATCCAAGACTCCTTTTATTCCGCCGTGAATTATAATGAACTGTAGTCGTGTATGAAAGTATACAATTTATAATAATTGTTTCGGATGTGATAAAGCCCGATGTATGCGAATACAGAAGTTTTAAATAATTAATTTGTAACTTAAGCACATCAAGAGGTCCTCCTTTCCTACATTTTCATTCGTAACAGTTACGAGTTTATTATTGAGATCTGTTATAAGCTTTCTGTTCGATTCATTAATATGACGAATTCTCTTACAATTATTCGATTTTCTCGAGCCTGCGAAAATCATTAAAATCGCGCTCCAAAGCTGATCCGATCCCGGCATTTTTCAAACATTCTAGCCGTCGATTAATTGTTTTTATCGAAAAGACCCATCCCGTAGGGGCTAATCCACCCTTGATTAATCCCACTGCCGTTCCCGAGCAACGTGCTGCTTCTTATCGGCGGAAATCTGACGGTGAGGGAAGAAACGACTCCGCTCGGTTGAACGGCAGAAAAAGAAAATCGGGCTAAGATGGAGCGGCGAAGCAGGGACGAGGACAAAAAAATTTCCGGCAATTATTCCCAGCGCCTGTTAACCTATAATTAGGTCGGTTAACGAGGATAGAGACGAGGCATCACCGGCTCACTTTTTTTTCTTGCGCCGGCCATCTTCTCTCATTAGGAGTTATTAGGATAGGTGAATAATTAAAACAGGTGTTAAGGACTACAGCCCGCGCGATGACGCTATAGTACAGAGAGGGAGAGAGAGAGAGAGGGGAGACAAGCCCGTGCTGAAGGGTCGGAAAATACCGCTTAAGCGAGGATCCGGCACGACGCTGGTTGCCGTGCTCGAGAATCGAGGGGTGAATGCGGCTCTGAGGGGAGAAGAGAGGGGAGGACCAGGCTACCTTGGCTTCCACACTTAATCACTTTTGCTAATTGCAGAATGATTGCTCCGCGCTTGAAGTTTCAATAATGGGGTTGTTACACCCCCGCTAGGACCTCCTTCGTAGCCCCGGTTATATACCGGGGCCAGGGGGATGCCTGTGTCTGTTCGTATCCCCTTCATCTTCTCTCCGCCACCTGGAGTTCCCGCCTCGCCGTCGTCGAGCTCGCCTCCTCAGGTTCCACGTGATGAATGCTATAATAGCCTACCTGCCTTCGGGTGATAAGAAAGTAATCATTCCATCTGCCCACCGTTATTTCATTATCTCTCCCCTGTACTTGCCGCAGGAGCGGCCACCCTTATCCGTTGCACCGACATCAGCAAGCTTGCTTCTTAATAACGGTCGAAGAG
Source organism: Tetramorium parvispinum (assembly GCA_011638315.1). Classification (NCBI taxonomy): domain Eukaryota; kingdom Metazoa; phylum Arthropoda; class Insecta; order Hymenoptera; family Formicidae; genus Tetramorium; species Tetramorium parvispinum. The sequence continues at coordinate 2,311 of VBVR01000828.1, read as the reverse complement.
ATAATTATGCAATTATGCGAAAGTAAAACTCGATGAATTAGCAACGAGAGGAAGCTGCGGTATCTGCGGTTTAACGAATTTAGTTGCATTTCTGGAATATTGACTGAATCTCATGATACGACGCTATAATCTTATTTCACGTTTATCGAATTATTATGATAACATACCTCAAGCGTATAAGACGTTTACAGTAAAATGTTAAATTGGATTCGTGCAGTAAAATTTTGCAATTTCTTCACCGGCGATGCAACAATCAAATTTATTTTGTTCGTATGAATTATCGGTGAGGAATCATTGCATGTTATGTTGCACATTCTGTTGTGCAAGAAGAATTTTAATTCGTTCGAGTAATTATAAAAAATAATAGTAATCTCAATTGAGATATTATATTTGCTTCTGCTGATTATTTGTGCAGAGAACTGTACAATGTGTTGCCACGATCTATATACTATCACATCAAATATATATTATACCACTCACAACGAGATCGATTCGAAACGTACTAAGTGACAGTTGTCACTCCGCTCTATACATAGTCCAAGAACTTATCCATCATCATGTTATAACGGAAAAAGAAAATAATTATATCAAGAGCTTTTTCCAGAGCTAATTCGTAAATTGTATTAACATTTATTGTCACGAATCCTCCTCTCGTTATAATGCATATGAGTGAAATATTTAATAAACTTACTTGGACCCGTTAGCACTACGATTGAATGTGTGTGATCGACCCCTAATTGGATCCTGTGGCTTTAAATTGGTCTGTTCTCGGACCGATACAACGTAGCTATGTCCGCGAAGAACAATGGGCTTAATTTAATAGAATACGGTCCGATGTGGTTTAGGTCCGATCGTCCACTGGTGCGAATCGATTTAAACGGCGCCCATGTAACTATAATCCAATAGTAGATTACACGTCCGGTACATACATACAACGTACGATGCTTTCCGCGGGCTAATAATTCACTGTCACGCATAATGTATCTCGCGCCGAACAAAGTGCGCGCAATAAAACTAATATAGTAATATATCTCACGGTGGTGTTTCGCAGGATAATTCACTTTCAGAGCCAGTTTGCCTTACGCTTGATTTCGCCTCCTAGGGACATAGCATGTTTATCGCGACGCTAGATATAATACACGGCTGTACTAAGGAAACGATATTTCGTTAATAAGTTCACGACTTAATGAACTGAGAACGTTACGACGCTATGCCGCGTAAAACGGCTATGAATATCATAAACGCGGTCGACTTGTGGAACATTTTTATTTTTCGTGGCACGTATTTGTTACGGAGCGTAGATTGCGTATGAGCGTTTTATGTCCCTCGAGCACGCTAGTATCTGAAGAGCGATATGGAATCTAAATTGCAACAAAATACTTCAGGCATCTCCGCAGTTGCGTGTCCGCAAGAGTCGACGGGCGTGTGTTTGAGGCTCTCTTAATCGGATAAATCGTGATTACGTGTAACGCTGATAAGCAGATAAGGTATATCTCGCGGCCATGTGTGTATGTATGCATGAATGCATACGATAACGAACAGTTGTCGCGGAAGAATGCGGAAATTGGGCGTTGATTCGCAGCGCAAAGGTGTCGCGCGGAGAGTCGACAAAAATGAAAAAAGAAAGCGTGCATTTACACATGCGCCGCGTGTGTCATTTAATAAACTCTTGCGTGGCTAACGCGGATGGCGTGCCGTTTCCCGCGACATAAATTCCGCGGCGAGGAAACGTAAGAACGCAATAGAATGTGTGTCGCGGAATTGCGAGTAATAGCGGCCTTCTTGCGTTAAGAAATCAAGCGCGCGGCCCTCTTTAAGCCGCTTCACGTGCGAGAAAAGTTATAAAGAGCGTGCCGGGGAATGTGTAACAACTTGTCCAGAAAATAAATCAAAAAATAATATCCCTCTGCGTCATATCAACCCATTTTTCACGCCGTCGCAGTCAATTGAGATTTATGGTGCGAGAGTTTAGTGATTTTACATTGAAATCACAACAAGCGGAAGTAAATACGCTTGGGGAAAGGTGGCACTCTTCTAACAGACTTTTCAAAATCAATTTATATTGTATATATATAATAGTTTTCAAATGGGAAATACTTAAAATTAACCAGTAAGTTTGCAGAAATTTGGCGCGCTCAGGTATGGCGCATCGTGAATATGCTTACCGTACGAAAAATGTCACCCATTGATTTCTGACATACTTCATTTGACAAACTTGACAGTTCGATGTATGTACGTTTTGATTAATATTGCACAATTATACCAGTATTAATCTTTTATATGAAACATTATACACTTAAAGAGATAAATA